>JAGFMF010011828.1:1977266-2083148 GCA_019455555.1 Galemys pyrenaicus
GGTCTTGTTGAGTTTTTTTGTTTACTTTTGGTTATAATTGCCCAATTCCTTGAGCTTATTCTTTATTGTTGTTGTTGTTGTTCTTTCATATTCCTCCTATTAGTGAAGCCATCCGATATTTTTCTCTTGCCTTCTGACTTGTTTTACTGAGTATTATTCCTTCTAGTTCCATCCATGTTTCTATAAATGCCCCTAGTTTCTCATTTTTGATTGCTGAATAGTATTCCATTGTGTATATGTACCACATCTTCTTGGTCCAGTCCTCTACCTTTGTTGAGCCCACACTCTTAAACACATCACATCTCCCAAGACATGTCAGTATATATCTAATTGATAATTTTTGGTTCTACTGCATTCATGAAGTGAAATAATCAACACTTATAATACTAGAAGTAAATATCTAGCTTAGATGTCTTTTTAAAAATTTGCTAATTCACTGATTTTTGTTTTTAACTTATCCTTAATTTTTTTTTAAATTGAGATAATGTTGTTTGACAACACTATATGTTTTAGGAGTGCAGATTCAAACTTCTTCAAATGTATGTCACCACACTATACTTACTACCAGTCATACTATACTCACTACCAACAACAGTCTTTCAGCATATTCCATTTGGGCCTCCTATACCCTCTCTCTCTATTCTTCTTGCTTTCTGGTAAACTCAGTTCTATTGTTAGAATCCAAGAGTTTACTTTGTTTTGGTCTGTTCTTTGGTTTCTTTTTTTATGTTCTGCATATAAGTGAAATCAATGTTTAGTGGTATCCTTCTGACTTATATCAATTATCATAATTCCCTTCAGTTCCCTTCATGCTATAACAAATGGCAAGATCTCATTTTATTAATAGCTGAGTAGTATTCCATTGTGTACTTATGCCATATCTTTATTATGGTGGGATTCTTAAAGTGTTAGAAATTGTTTGACTCTTAATATAGAAACTACTGGTCTATCTTCATGTTTATATCATAAAACAAGGCCCTGTCTCAATAAATTTTGAAGATTCACATTTAATAACAGGTCCTAACAAGAGGAGAGATATTCAAATTGGGAGTGAAGGGGAATAGAAAGGATGCCCATATTCAGAAGAATAAAGAGGTACGAGTTATAGAATGGAGATTTACTGAGACTCCAGATCCCAGAAGAGTTAGCAGAAGGAATGGATAACATACTTTCATTAAGACTGGAGAGAGAGGGCCTCTGGATTTCTAGATCCTAGTAAACACTTGGTGGATGTAATCTGGGAAAACTAGGGGGAAAAATTGAATGCATTAGCTACCCTAATGACCAACTTGAGTGTCAGTTACTTCCTTTGAATTCTGATGTCCTTGACTATTACCCACCCCACATGCCCAAGAAGATGTCCTTATAGGGGGGTCCTTAAAGAAACTCAAAAAATTACTAATACTTTAATTCTGGCTAATATGTTTTGCTCTTGAGATTTTCAGAGTTCTTTAAAATATTTAGTCACTATATAATTTTAATTAATATCTTTCTCAACCTTTTAAGATGACTATTTAGTCCTTTGTCTTTTTTCATGCATTAATAGGTGAGGTTTCATGGTATATTAACTAAAGGACAAACTCTGGGAGCCAGACGGGTATGGATTATAACTTTGCTCCTTTGTTTCCTAGCTTTGTGACCTTGAGTGTGTTACATAACCTCCCTAAATCTTAGTTACATCATTTGTAAGCTGGGGAATAATAAACGTACCTACTTCATAAAGTTGTGGTGATAGTTTAATGAAATAATGTTTGTAAATCATCCAGTGCAGTGCCTGGCCCATAATTAGTGTTCAATAAATACAGACTCTTATTAAACTGATGGTACATTTTTGCGAATTTGATTTACCTTTTTGAAGTGAGCAATGTCACTCTCTTCTTGCTGGCATGAATAAGTTCACTAATCTATCCTAATGCTGCCACTGTTGCCTTGGCTTCAGTGCAGGACTAGAATGGGCATTGAATTGCTCAAAAATCTAGTATTATACATTGGATGGATGGGATCTGGGAAGCTTCCCCCTGGTTGATAATTTCATTACTAAACTATTTTCCAATAAAGGAACAAAGAACAAAATGGATTGACTCAAGAACAATTAGATATAATGATAGAGCTGAACTGAGGTGGGAAGTCAATTTACCAGACTCAGTCAGGGAAGAAAAGACAACTTATAGGATAAGATTTAAATATAAAGAACAGTGGCCAGAAACACCTCAAAGACTGTGCTATCGGGAAATGGTAATTTGAGTGGGAATCTTTTTGAGCTCAGTGTAGTTTGAGAGAGAGAATGTGAAGAGAAAATCTTTTTAGATGTTCTTTTCTCTCCTTCCTTTAGTTGTTAAGCTTGTCAAGAGAGAATTTTTTTTTAACTCTGTGACCTCATGGTGGATATGAAACCAGAAGTGGTTGTTTGTTAAACATTTACACCTTGAACTTCATGTGTGTTATTATAATCACTTTTATGAATTAATTAATATGATTTTATGAATGTCATTATTCTTGTCACATAACCATCTTGACTGCCACATTTTGCTCTTCTCCACCTACTTGTCCTTGGTAGTAAATAGCAAGGGAAGTGAGGGGCCTCCCTGGTGGTGCAAAGGGTTAAGCACCACACTATGAGGCATTTGCAGCCATTGCAGCACGAGTTTGATTCCCAGTCAGGGAGCTGACCCATATGGTGTGGCAGGCCTCTTCTGTATTGCCTGCTACTCTCCTCAGCAGTGTGTTTCAGTCCATCTGCCTGTTCTGCTCCCTACTCTGTCTCTGGTGAATCCTCTCACCCCCTCCCCCCCACCGCCCACCACACACACACACTGGCCTATACCATAGCTCTTGTACGCATAAATAAAAAAATCTTTAAAAACAGAGAGAGAGAGCAAGGAAAATGAGTCCCTTCAAAGAATCAACACAACCCTGTGTGTATATACTTTGTGGATCAGTTTTTCTGTGAAATGTCATCACTACTTTTTGCCCAAGTCCTTTGCATGAAATCATATCTCAAGGTTTCCTAGACACCAGAGGTTCACAGAGCTGAAGGAAAAGATTTGCCTTTGGATTAGAATCAAGAATGTTAAGTTTGCAGAGCGAAGCCTGGGAAGAGAATCTGCAAGGAAACATTTGATCGTTGAAACCAAGTTTATAGCCTTTAAAGCTGCATGGTGGGAACAGACTGAGGGAGTCATAGGTGCTGGTTAGTTTAGAAGCCATTCCTCCATTCATCATTTATTTGTTCATTCAATAAACATTTATTCCTACTATGTGCAGAGATCTAAGGATCAAACAGTGACTATCAAGATAGAAGCTCTACCTTATAAGGCATTTCGTTCTGCCAGGGAAGAAAAATAAGCAAGTCACTACTGTAAAATATATATTTGTTTTATAACAGAATACATGTTGAATCCATAATGTATTTTGTATAAATACATATAAATATACAGCATATACATTTATCATATAGGTACATATAGACATATATTTGGATATAATATAAACAAAAAACAGAGGAAGCCTATAAAAAGAAGCAATCAATTCTCACTAGAATCTCCAGTAGCTTTATGTCAAGGGAAAGGGAGAAGGACATTGTGTTGATCAGCTACACTGCTTTCCACTGCCCGGTGGGTTAGGAAGTCTCTTGCTATGGAGCTGGGCTTTACCTTTTGTACTAGTCTAGTGTGATTGTCAATCAAGTCATTTGGCATGAATGACTAGCTGCTTACCTGTAGCTCCTCTCCCCTTTGTAATAGATGCTCCTTTGTCTCTAGTTTTCACTTTTTTTTTTTTAAGATTTATTTATTTATACATATAACTGGGGCACAGGCCAGAGTCCAGGGATGTGAGAGGATCCACCAGAGACAGAATGGGGAGCAGAACAGGCAGACTGACCAAAACACACTGCTGAGGGGAGCAGCGGAGCGAGGCAAGAGAGGTCTGCCACGCCATGTGGGTCCCGTCCCTGGCAGGGATTGAATTCGTGCTGCATTGCCTGCGGTTTGCCTCATAGTGTGTTGCTTAACCCACTGTGCCACCAGGGAGGCCCTAGTTTCACTTTAAACTTCCCCTCCATCCCACAAAGAAGAAAGGAGTTCAAGCAATGGCCCTGAGCCCCTGGGGTGACAGCTGCCAGACCAGGGAACAGGAATGGTGGCAAAGCGGAAGGCTAGGCTTGAGGAGCTGGCTGTGAGCTGAAGGAAGGACTGAGAGTGGGTTCTATAGTTCTCTATGATTAAGTTTGTGCTCAGGGTTTCCCAATATGTATTGTATGGAATAATTATATAATACATTCAGGGATAGTTCCTGGAGAAAGGTTTTCTAGTTATGTTAAAAAATGCTGTATTAGGCAATCATGAACAGGATTTTTATGCAGGATTTCTTTTTTAAAATTTTAAAAAGATTTTTATTTTTTATTTATTTGTGCATCCAAGAGCTGGGGTGCAGGCCAGATGTGTGGGGTGAGAGGATTTACCAGAGACAGAGTGCGGAGCTGAACAGGCAGACCTACTGAAACACACTGCTCAGGTCTGCTGGCCCTTGTGTGTTTGCTCCCTGGCTGGAGATCCAACTCATGCTACAGTGGCTGTAGATAGCTTCCTAGTGGTGAGATTTAATTCCTTGCGCCACCAGGGAGGCACCCCCTTTTCCCAGGATTTCTTGTAACCTATAAGGTGATCAATTACCCTGTCATTTCTAGAATGCTGTGTATACATTGTGCTGTGTAACCAGCCTTAGAGACTTCATTTCAGAGCCTCTCGTGACATAGTATCTCACAAAGAAGGTGCTCATTTCAGGAAACCCGACATTTTTTGCCCTGAATCCATAGGTTGCTGTCTTTGAAGAAGATGAATTTTCTTTAACAATTCACTGGCTGTTATTTAGTTCTATTATTGAATTTGTCAACTGTAGTCTGCTTCATGTCTTTAATTGCTATGCTTGTTTTTAAAGATGGTCAGAGGATTGGAAAACTGTTAATATTTGCATAAGGAATTCATAGCATCATTGTCACTTTCCTAACTCCTCATTTTCTACCTAAGCAACTGGAAGTGCAGGAATATAAAGTAAATAGCTTGCTTAAGAAATGAGATGCATTATTTGTTATCATGAATTTTCCACAGACTGTTGGTCCAAGGTCAGTATAAGGCAGCCGAGAGAACCCCATGGGTAGGGAGTCCAGCATGGATGCTCTTACTCCTCAATTAACTAATTTGTCAGGCTACTCACAAAAGCCTGTGAGTAGGCCCCTTTTCTATATCAAAAAGGCATCTTGGCAGGGGGTGACCCTGGTGGCATAAGGGGTTAAATCACAGCACTATGAAGTTATAGGCAGCTACTACAGCATGAATTCAATCCCTGGTCAGGGAGCTGACCCACATGGCGCAGCAGATTTCTCCTGTGTCGCCCACTGCTCCCCTCAGCAGTGTATTTCAGTAGATCTGCCTGTTTTGCTCCCCACTCTGTCTCTGGTGAGTCCACTCTACCCACCCCTTCTTCTCTCCCACCTCTGGCTTGCACCTCAGCTCTTGTATGCATAAATAAATAAATCTTTAAAATAAGGCTTTGTGGGATTAACTGTGCTGCAGTTTCAAAATTCCCTGTTTCTATGCAGTCAGTTTTATTTTGTTTCTAGTATATAGAACATTATGGAACAACAAGGATTAAACAATTTGACCTGGAGTCGATGGCAAAGTAGGAGCATGGAGATGGGACCTGGAGATTGTTTTTCAGGATATAAAATAACTTATAAAAAGGTAAACCTAATGCCTCATGCCAGCATTTCCTTCATCTGTGTGCCTCGAATTTCACAGGGGATTGTGGACTAACATTGTGTGACATCTCAGTGACCCCGCCCCCCCACAGCTAAGAAATTCGGGTTAGAAAATAATGAACATAGATGTGATGCTCTTGGGAGAGTGGAGAGGAAAGACTGAATATATTCATGACTAGTTCTCTGACTCCAAGCTCTCTCCCACAAAAGATCAAGGCCCTGTCTTTCGTCGATATTAATGAATTACTTGCAAAATTTACAGAGATAAATAAATCACTCAGAGACTCACACACACAAAAAAAATGAAAACAGAAAAGTGGCAGCTTGACAAACCCACACCTTGCAACAGCTTTATTTTGTCTCTGCGCCTGAGGAACAAAATAGGTAATTTTCCTGTGTGAGGGTAATTATCCAAGGCCAACCATCTTAGGAAAGGATCCCCTGGATCTGCTGGCTGACCTTGGCATTTTTATCTTTTAGTTCATGCCAACATACTGCTGGAGAGCCATCCTAGAGTGCAAAGAAATACCCTTTTGATTCCTTACACTTGTTCGGGGTCACTTGATGTGTTCTATTCTCCATTGCTTTCTCCTGACAGAAGAATTAAAAGCAGGTAGCGAAAAGTAAAGAAACTAAAAATAGTGCATTCAGTTAAGTTAAACTTCAAATTTTAATGTGGTTATTTTAGTCATAGCCAAGATCTAAATCCGCCTAGATCTAAGAGACAGCAGTTTTTAAACCCTAAAATTGTCATGTGTCTGGTGCTTTAGGTCTAAGTGGCTAATAAAAAGTCAACTTGGATTAGTGAGAAACAACTTTCTAATAGAGCTGCCATGCAATCAAGCGGATCGGGAGAGGGGATATGAAATGATCTTCTCTTATAGCTGAAGGGGCATTTCCAAGAGAACCAAGTGCTTTAGGAGAATTTCAGAATGGTGCCTCTCCCAAACACAATTTAATGCTTTCTGTAATTAGTTGGGGATGTGCCAGAGAGTTTTAGATTGCCTCATTTTCTTCCTTAACTTTTGATTTTGTTCTACTCACTCTTTTCTTGTAGCTCCATATTACATTTACAAAAATGGACCATTAACATACATACTGTTTAGCAACCCGTTCATTTCATTTAATGGTGAGTTTGGGCCATCTTTCTCCGAGGATAAATCAGGCTTTAAGCACAAAGTTCCTGAGTTTGATTTCTCATTCTACTTTTAAGCTATGTGACTCTAAGCAAGACACTTTACAAATCTATTTCTTAGATTCATCATCCTAGAATAGGGATGAGTGTCTTATCTATATGGTGTTGTAAGAATTATATGCACATTATATTTAACATGCCTGAAGCACATGTGTTAAGTGTATATTATTTTTTTTTCTAGTAGCTGAGTAGCTTTTCATTTTATTGACATATCCCAATTTAGTCAGTCATTCTGTTGAGTCATTTCTCAACTTGTTTTCTTCACAAGGAATATCTTTATACACACAGTTGTGGGGTTTCTAGTTGAAGATTTTCTCCCTTCATCTTTTCTCATTATCATCTCTTCCTTAATTATTAAGTGAATGTTCCTTTAATCTCTCATCGCATAATATTTTTTTGTTTAGTGAAAATAGGAAGTGATTTTCCATGTGAGTGTCACATAATTGCTCTTTTCTAAGTTTTAGAGTCTACAGACTTTCTTTTGGTATTGCTACCATGCATTTACCTATTGCCTCATCAACTTACTACAGTCTTTTATTCTAGGTTTAATTACACAGACCACAAAGAGGATAAGTGGACAACTTTTTAGTAGCTTATTTTTTCCCCATTCCATGAACCAGACTTCCTGAATGGGAAGAATATATAAACTGAGGGAAGACATAAAGGAGACAAGTGCAGGAAAGATATGTAGAGACTCTTAGAAGAGATACTTGCAGACATGTGGGTGAGAGATACTGGGGAGTATGCTTCTGGCCTTGGCAGAGATAATGACAATGATTATTTTGACTCGATTTGGATTATGTAGTATATTTTAAATTTTGACTCTCCTCTGTCCCAGCTCACTGGAACCTGCCTAACTCTTATGGTTCCCTTCCAGAACTACCTTAGACTTAGGACAAGGCTTCATTCCTACTGGGCATTTGTACTTGAGTAATAGTTGAAGTTTTACTAGGAATATCCTTTCTTCTCTCTCTGTGCATACTATCTATTAACAAATCTATCACACTAAGAGTTTGCTTCCTTTGCCTTTGTGTGTGTGGATGGCAGAAGGCCTTAGAGCATGCACCCCTTTGGAGGCTCCGGATACCCCTTGGTGGCATGCTAACAAATATACTGAAAACCAGTAAAAATTCATACATCTGCTAAAAACCTGTGATTTGTAAAAGTAAATGATTATCTAAATGTTTCTTTGTTTTACAAAAATGGCAGTGTCTCCTTTAAAAAGAATGTACATGAAAAAGTCAACTCTATTTTAATTATTATACAAAGACAATTTTAATGATTTGGCCAGTAATTGTTTTTTAAGGATTTTTCTCCCACCATATATAAAAAATGATACCTCTGGTAAGAATTATTGAATTAAAATATAAATGGAAAAGTAGAGAAAAAAAGCCCAGAAACTAATAAAGTCAGACAAATATTGACTTTAATTTATGACTCTTAAGTTATATGTCTTTACGTAACTTACTATGGTAGACCTCTCTGAACCTCTGATCCTTCATCTGAAAATGAAGGCTGTAAGAATTAAATATAAATAATACACAAGAACTGATCATAATACCTGGTAGTTGATAATGTTGATTTTTCACTTCAAAACAAGTCATTGAAATAGTCAAGTTTATTAGTATTATATGCATTAAGTGCATAACAACTTTTAAACTATTTTCAAAAAATTGAAAATTTTTCAAGGGAAAATTATAATTCATTACCAATAAATGCTAAATTTCTTGCTTCCTCCTCTTAATCCCTAAGAAACAAAAGACAATTTCATTGCATATTATCAAAATAATCATCACTCTGGAAATATGTCTTAATAAATGTTTTTGTAGGTTTTGGGAATTCTTTTAGCCCAGGATAACCACAAATATTTATTAATCTTCACTGTTATCTTGACCAATCTCCAAAATTTATAAGGCCTTCCTAGTAGCCTAGTGTTTAGGTCTCAGCACTATTATTTTCATGGCCCAAATGTCCTGAGTTCGATCCCCGGCCAGGGAGGTGACCCACATGGCACAGCAGACCTCTCCTGTCTCACCCACTGCTCCCCTTCAGCAGCGTATTTCAGTAGATCCTCCTGTTCTATGTCTGGTGAATCCTCTCACCCCCTGCACATCTGGCCTATTCCCCAGTTCTTCTATGCAACAGTAAATAAAAAAACCTTTAACAAAAAATTATGATCCAATAAATATAAATGTATCTTTAAACCAAAATTATAAATGTTTTGTAGCAGAAATTGTCAGCATCTTTTTCTTTACTTTATACCCAGACCTTTCCTAGGAAAAGCGTTTGGGATTATTTTAAGGAAACTTGACAATTTAGTTTTCCAATTTTCAGTATGACTTGTACCTGGGGTTCAGCTGAATTAATTCTAACCATGATACTTATAATCCATTTTGTGTGGCTGGGTGGGGAGCTATCAGGAATGTAAGTGAACATACATACAAATGCACCCCTTTTCTGTCTTAAGGTGACAATCAGGATAGAAAGACCTATGGCATTCTAGAGTCACATGTCTCTGACATGTTGAGTCATTGAATCAATGATACCGATATCTGCTGTCCTCCAGAATTTTCATATAAGAAAAAATATTTCCTATTTACTTTGTTAGAACTCTGAAAAGCAGAGCTTTCTATAACTTTCCCTGAAAGTTCCCATTAGATATAGTTATCAAGTAAAATATTAAGTTATTTAATTTATTATCACACATAATTGTGAATCAGTAGCTTATTCACTCAATAAACATTGATTGAGTCAACACTTTATTTATCTATCAATCTATCTATCATCATCTATCTTATGTCCACTCATCCATTTATCTGTAATCTATCTATTTCAGAAACTAGGAAATTTCTATTGACTTAACTTGTTACATAGTCCAGCAGTCCATCTATTGGACTACATCTACACTGACCTTCACAATGCTACTTAATCCTTTTTTCCAGAAAAATATCAACCTGACACAAACAAAAAGACCCTCTTTCACATTTGCCACGTTTGTTATTTTATTCACATGGACTTACATGAATTTTTTAAACTAAATTTTAAGCTCAAGGAGAGTAGAGAAGAAGCCTAGTTTTACTCAGATGTATGTGTTTAATTCCATCTCAGAGCGTAAATAAACACCAGACATTTACTGAATCCCTGATATCAGAATAGCATGGGTAGATCTGAGGAAAAAAGAGTACACTTGAGCACACTTTTCCTCACCTCTTTTATACATTACTTTGTCTCCAGATTTTAATGTTTACCCATTTGTTTTTAAAGAAAGGTGTTGTGTTTTACTTTTTAGTGTGAATTATTTTGAGTCCAGTAGAACCTGTGTTTGTAAATAACAACAGTGACAACTATAATAATAATCAACACTCATTATTTAGTAGGTGCCAGGCATTGCTGTAAGCATTTAAAATTTATTTAAATACCAAAATGATTCTATGAAATAGGTTGCTATAATAATACCCTTAGGAAATAGAAATAGTGAGTCTAAGGCTTACGTTGCCTAAGGTCACAGAGCTGGTTGTGCTGGAGCTTGGTTTTAACCCATTAAGTTAGACTCTTAGTTCCTACATTGGTGATTCTCCAAGTGACATACCCTAACTAGCAGCATCCGCGTCACCTGAAAACTTAATAATGGAAATCACTGGACTTCATCCCAGAGCTGCTGACTCAGAAACTCTGGGGGTGAGCACCCAGAAATCTGTGTTTTAACAAGCTCTCCAAATTATTTTATTATGCTCAGCTTGACAACAATTGTGTTACTGTAATATACCACACTGTACTATCTTAAAAAGGGTAATCAAAACTAGCAAAATCTTATGAAGATTAACACAAATCTAGTAAACTCTCAAACTTCCAGGAAATAAAAAAAATTATCTTAAATAGGAACTAATGTCTTTTAATCATAAGATATGAATGAATGAGTTCTTATTCTGAGGATAATATTTATTTGTGTGTTTTGAGCACTGTGGAGTATTAAAGCAACAGCATGATGTCCAACTAGGTCAAAAAGACATATCTGAAAATAAAGAAGAAACAAAGTCTGTGCCCAAATCCTTAAAATGTAGGTAGTCTATTCCCAGTACCTGTTATAAATCTAGACCTGTTCCCCCTATCATTACCTAAGGAAAGGTAAGGCAATCACATTATTAAATTAAGAAAAACATAATAAGTTAACTTAGCTGTGCCAAAAATATATAATGCATTCATTAGTTCAGTGTATATGGGATTTGCATTTTTTGCTCATTTGTATTATTTGTGCCATACCTAACCACTTCTTTTAGCTCAGATAATCAAGTCTTGAATGTATGTGTATTTGCAGTTGGGACTAATTGGTGTAATTAATGTATGTGTAATAGCTTTAGCTGGCTAATGTCTGAAGGGAACAGAAAAAATAAGCCAATTCATGAAGTAGGTTTTAGATTAGCATCTATACCCAAGATAGTTTTTATTTTTTATTTATTTTTTTCGGGCAAGAAATTCAGCCTTCATTATGGTATTTAGTTAATAAAGATGTGGTTGGATTTCACAAGTGAACTTGCTTCACCCTAAGGAGTCCAGTTTAGCAAAGATATTTTATATCAACTATTTACTGTCCAAAGCAGAATCTTTTGGTTAAATTATATACTAGTATAAGATAAACTACGAATAAAATCACAAAAGTGAGTTTATTAATTCTTCTCTTCTTCCCCTGTGAAATGTCAAAGTAGCCTTCTTTCTTCATTTCATCCCATTTTGTTGTAAAATCCAAAAAAGGATTTGAGGCTATCTATAGAAATAAGTGCTCAATGATATGAAAAAATAAACAAACTACTCATAAAGAAATTGAGGAGGAAGGAAAATGAGGGTTGAGTTTTAAAATGATACCTTAATACTTGCATTAACTAAACTTAAAAATGGTGAAATTTAAGAGAAACATGGACTCTCTGAGCAAAGAATATATAGTCCAACCTTGCCCTAAAGAACTGTACTTTTGCATGGGGTGAGCTGGTAGTGGAACAGACATTTTAAAATCTGCATTTTCTCTTTAATTGTTTCAGCATGGCTATGAATGTGATGAAGAAATTGTCTTTCCAGTTGGGTTAACTGGTAAACCAGAAGACATACCTTTTTGTCACAAAGATGAGGTATTAGAAACTCTACATAACAAAGCAGTTTTTTCCTCCTGATTATCAGTTTTGAATTTTCTTTGTTCCACTTTTAATACTGTGATGTGCATGTGTTAATATTTAGACTAATCTATGAACTCTAGAACCTGGTGTTCTTCCTAGCACATGTTAATCTTTATTCTCTATTTGAAACTATCACATTTATCAGAACATCAGTCACCTTCAAGAGGATCTTAGGAAAAAATAACCACATTGGAGATGATATGAGAACAACAATTAATATGTAGTATTAAATGTATCAGAAGAGGATGGAAAAGAACTCTCAGTCATTCTACTGGATTTAATTTGCTGAGAGAAATAGCCTTCACACCTAAGTCACAATCACAGCTTGGTTTTCTCTCAATTAGACCCAGGCTTGTCTGAAGCAATGAGGGCTTGGAGGATAAGAGCAGAGCACATGCTAATGAAATTCCCTGCAGAACAAGGGCATTAAGCAGAAAACATTTCAAGGTGGAATCACATAATCTGTATTTAAAATTCCTTATTAGGCAAGCATTTAAGACTTCGTGGTATATCAGAGATGCCACACAAAACTAGCCATAAAATTCGGGGACTATTAGGTGCCGTTCTGAGGAGAGGTCGAAGAAAGATGATTGTGAAACACATTTTTTAAATTAAAACATGAACATTTTATAAAGTTTTAAGTTTGCTGTAAATGTGGCTTGATCTAGTAATTCTCAACTTAGAGTTTTTCCTATTTGTGTTTATAAAAGACATTATGTAAAGGACCATTCAAATGTTAGTCTGGAGTTATATATAGTCCCATAAAGTCACAGTATTAAAGGCCAATTTGTCTCTGTAGCTATTAAGGGGAAAAAAGTACTTGTTACTTACTTGAAATACTTCTTGAGAACAAGGATTGTACCTGCCAGCTCCTAGATTAACTTCTGATACATGACAGGTTTTACAGAAATAGAATTCCAGTCCCCACAAAATCAGCTTAAAATAATGTCCTTTTATTACTTGTTCTTTTATTTGCGCATCGTTGCTTTGTGTGAACTATTTATTATTGTTAATGGCACAAATTTCTTGTGGATAAATACATTATTCAATAAGTGTGTATTGAATATGTACTATATGCCAGGTGTTGGTTTATGCACTGGAGATAGAAAAAAAATAAGATAACTAGTCTGCTTTTAATGCTTCTGGAGTCTAGTAGAAGCTACATGAATATATCCAATGTGGCAAATGCTGGGATATCAACATAGGAAGGATGCCAGAGGAGTACAAAGTGGGGAGGAACTCTCTCTTTCCATATTTCCTAGGGGAGTACGGAAGGACATATGTGCTAGGTATTAAAAGAAGGAGGAATTAAAATTAGAAAGGTGAGGTGATATTTTAGGTAATAGGACTATTTCATGCAAAGCACATTTTCTAAGGCATCACGGCATGTTTCAAAAACATTTTTTTAATTATAAAGCATAATTCATGTATGTTTGGTGAATGCATCATAGTGATGGGCATATTTGGTAGAAATAGAAGGTATTTGGTACCAAATAGAAATTAGGTGGTTTTTTTTTTTACAACTTAATAAATGAGTTATTCAAGGTTAGTGCTATACTGTAATTTTCAAACAAAATATTCAGTGGATTCTAATATTTTATTACACCAACATTAATTGTTATGTGCATAATAGGCTACATTTACTTTAGTTGTTAGCTTTAAACGAAAAGGAAATTTGGTGTTTGACTGCAAGGTCATAATTAGCAGTAGAATGATAAAACCACAAACAAACACATAGGCTATGGAAAGGAGCTTGGGCTAGTTCTATGGGGAACTGGAACCCATTGAGAATATCTCAGTAGGGGGATAACATGACCTTACAGCATTTGAGTCACCTAGAGTAAAGGAATGCCAGGGACAGGTGAGTTTGAGGGCTTTTTGACATCATTCTTACTATACTGAGAACATTGCTATTTAATGGAAAGAAAATCTGCAAATGATGATTTTAAACATTTCACACTTTCCTGAGGGTTTTAGAGTTCATGGAGTCTGTAAGGAAATTTAAAACTGATTTTTTTTAAAGGGCAGAATAGTCAACCATTAAATTAATGTGTTAGAAATTATTTGCCCTTTATGTTGTCCATTCTTTATTAACTTATTTGTCTATTTAATAACTAAAACTTCATCTGATTTCCTTACCACACTGTGAGGAACACAGGGAAGGTCTATGCTTATCTTATTCTCAGAGGTCAGCATTGCATATGATATTGACAGATGCATTAAAAATATTTCTCGAAATGATTAGAAATAACTTCAAGTTTTGGTTCTTGATTTTCATAAAAATATACTACTATGTCACCCTCAAGGAAAGCAAAATTTAACTACACCTATTTCTTTTTGTCATATATAGTTATTATATAATTTATCCTGAGAATGTTTGAGGGGCTCTCGGCCTGGCTCTCTTAAAACAAGAGTATAAGTGAACTAGCGTAGGCAAGAAATCATTCACCCTTTTGGAAGTGAGACCCACTGATCTCTCCACTCCACTTTGAGGTTCTTCAAAGAATAAACTATTCACAGTCCTCATGCTGAGAGGCAAAAGTGTCACTGTGTATGTGCCAAGCAGTGTTCCCAAGGCAATGGGATATTTTAGGGAAGCAAGCCCGGAGAGAAGGAGCAAAGGAGAATATGGAAACAAAATTCGGGGCAGAGAGAAACTATGTGGATTATTAGAAGTTCCCAAAAGCTCATGGTCAAATAGCCATTGCAATTTAAAGTTGAAATTAGTCAATTAGCCATTTATTTTCTCTTTACCCAAAAACCTCTTTCTATGCATACTTGGCTGATAAGCTATAATTTCTCGTAATTGTGTTTACTTCAGACCTCCTTCACCTCCAATCAATACTATCAAAACTATTTGAGATAAGTCCCCTCTAGTCAAATTCTCTCATTTCTGATCAAGAGGCTGTAAAGCAGACTAAGAAGCATCAATAGTGTGTCCTTTTCTGCCCATTTAGACAGAGATGTGTCATCCTTCCTCCCAGGAGCTCCTACATTTGTTGGGAAAATAGACAAATAGATTAACCACAAATGGGAGGTATGATAGAGGGCTGGTTTGTGCTTCAATTAGAAGAAAGTTGACGGACAAAAATGCATTTCAGTGGGATAGCAGAGGCATGAGTGGTTTTGAGGAGTTAGCCGGGAAGAAAAAAGGGGAGGAATTCTATTCAGAGCATTTAGTGGAGTTCTTACCAAGATCAGGAGAAAATAGGAAACTTACACAGAACCTCAGCTGATAACTCAGGGACTACAGTACAGGTTCTAAGTCCCTTATCCTACTGCCTCTCGTCAGTATCTTCTCACATTTGACACTCCTTCTCTGGGTTACTGATTTTCAACCCTTGTGTTGCTGAATATTGTGTTCTGGTGCCTGTGTTAGATGCCTGTCTCTATATTCTCTGGAAGCTCACCATTTTCCCAGTGTCCTCTTCCATGTGGAATTTCTATGAGCAATCCACCTGTGGTCTTGTATTCTTGCTCTCTTTTGTCTCTGTAGGTTATTTCATCTAATTCTGTGCATTCAAGTAGCATAGTTTTGATTCTCAAATGCTCTTTCTAAGCCTTCCCAAATTCTGTATATCAACTGCCTTTTGGATACTCATAGAACAAGTTGTATATATTCACTTAAATTCTATCTGAAATTTAGATTATGCCCTACATCCAAAAAATAATCTGTTCTGCTTCCTGTACCCTTATTTACATTGATGCCATTATTTAGATAAATTCTAATCTAGAAAACCTGGTGCTATTCTCCAATCTCAGCATGACTTCCACCATATTGCTCACTAAAATCTTTTTCATTTTTTTAACTACTAATAACCTTTGTCAAACCTTGATCTCCTTCTGGCTTGCATTTCTGTAATAGCTTTTTCAAATGAATTCCCTAACACCAGAGATTGCTGTTACCATTTCTGGAATTATCTCCTTCTTGTCCCCAAAATGATAACACCAAGATTGACATCACCACTAAACCTGCTTCATGAATAATAATGAACCTACTTAAAGAACATTAAAAGAAAAAATATTAATATTAATAGTATTAATTACACAATACTGGGCCGTTACATAAAATTGACAAAAATTTTGAACATGGTAGACGAAAAATCTTCTAAGTCAGTCTTTAAAATTACTGACACTGGTAATTTCTACACTAAACCTGGATGCATGACTATAGGGCAGAGCGATGCCATATTTGGACACTCACTGCAAGGTTGAAGAATTGACAGCAACACCTCAGAAGCAGGACCAGGTCCAGGTGGGTATTGTAGTTAAAAAGCTTGTCTCACTGTTTGCCTGGGAAGATGAGCTTCTAGTAGTCGGAGTATATATTTTTTTTAAAGATTTATTTTATTTATGCATACAAGAACTGTGGTACAGGCCAGAGGTACAGGGGTGAGAGGACTCACTAGAGACAGAATAGGGAACAGAACAGGTGGATCTACTGAAATACACTGCTGAGAGTAGCAGTGGGGAAGACAGGAGCGGTCTTGCCATGCCATACAGGTCACCTCCCTGGCTGGGGATCAAACTCATGCTGCGATCACTGCAGATAGCTTCATAATATGGCAACTTAAACCCCTGTGCCATCAGGGAGGTCCCTGGATTATGTTAATGCTGAAGCTTGTCTTTTATCTTCTTGATTGTATTATTGGGCTCTAACTTCAGAGTAGTCTTTATGGTTAGGACTCCTCAGTGACTACGTGTACTGTCAGGTTATAATAATCTTTTTCTTTCTTATATACTTTTTCATCCCTGTGGACTTATCTTATAATGTGTATTTTACTTTATATTGCATGTCATTTTTATATGTTGCATATCTTTCTTATTAGGACTTTGAGAGCATTTAATGGAATTCCATAGTTTGATAGTAACTCAAACATTATTGGGTGCTTTTGCATTTTTCTCAGACATTAATTGAATCGAATTTTCTCTGAAAATAATAAGAATTTGAAATGTTCACTGTGTCGTGAGAATGGCTCTATGCCAAGTGGTTTATATATTGTTGATCAGCATTATACAATCCCTCAGTTGTAATGATCTTAATGAAGTGTACACCTTACTGTTAATCCATTTCTTCAAGAGGACCTATTGAGCTCTTGTATGATGCTAGGATAGCCACAGGGATGTACTATAAGCTCAGTAAACATGGATCCATCCCTTCCAGAACAAATGACATATATGGATAGTGTTTTCCTCTGCTACCTGAAAGTAAAGACTTTCTGTTAGATATAATTTGTAGGTAATTCTTTGGTTCTGAGAACACTCAAAATTTTTCCCATATAAATTAATGGCAATAATGTTTCTAGATCCTAAAAAGAAACTTATTAAACTGTACCAAATAGTGATGTTCTACATCTGCTAGCTAGGGCAATTGTATAGATAACAAACCTGCACTTACTTTAAATGTTAAACTGGTAAAGGTCAAGTTACTGTAAGAAAAAGGCAAAATGACAATCAGCTTAATACAGAGGTAGGGCCCTCCCTGGTGGAACAGTGGGTTAAGTAGCGCAATACGAAACAAACCACAGCCACTGCAGCACGAGTTCGATCCCTGCCCCTGGCTGGAGAGGTGACCCACATGGCACAGCAGACTTCTCCTGCCTCACCCGCTGCTCCCCTCAGCAGTGTGTTTCAGTCAGTCTGCCTGTTCTGTTCCCTACTCTGTCTGGTGGATTCTCTCACCCCCCTCCCCTCACCTCTGGCCTTCCTGTATCCCAGTGCTTGTATGTATAAATAAATAAACCTTTAAAAAAATACAGACGTAAAGAAAGATTTCCATGAGTAAAGAACATCAAAGCTGAGGCATATGGGTAGGTGGGAGTCATTGATGTGAAGTGGGGATTCACGTAGGACCAAGTGTTCCAGCAGAGGGAATAAATTTGGTCTTGAGTGTTATGGAACTGAAGAAATTCATGAGACATCCATCACCTACTATCTGCCAATCACTGTCAAATAAAGAAGAGTAAAATATAGGAAACAGAGTTTATGAGTGCCACAGTATTTATTATTTAGCTTCCACTGAAACCACGATTGACTATGAAACAAGAGATGCACCACATCCTTATTTTGGTAATACAAATTTGAAGAGATGGTTTAAATGATGGGATGTTTTATTTATTGAATCATAAACCAAAATGAATTATGCTTCTAAGGAGTGTCTCTCATGCTTTCTCATACACACAAACTTACATTATTTTAAAGGTAATCAAGTAAGCAAATGGCTACATAGGGGCAATTTTGCTCATGGGCAACAACCTAAGAAAGCATGTGTGTTTATCTACCTAGAGTTATAGTCTAGACATGATCATGCACGACCTATGTAGCATAAAGTGGTTTGATCAAAGTTTATCTTATAAGGTTAACCACCCCTAAATATTTTCTTTAATCAATTCACTTATGTAAGTATGATATAAAACTGAGGCCAAACTGTGAAATACATTGTCAAGAATCAGCAATTAAACTGGTTTGCTCTGTAATTCTAGTAACAGGCACAGAGGAAAGATGAAATGGAAGTGTCTAAGGATGTGATTGATAATGGGAGGGTCTTGAGAGTCTGCTTTAGAAAGCACAAAGCAAAGTTAAATAGAGGGTTCAGAGGCTGTCTAGCATAAAACAAAAGACTCAGAAGGAATCAAAAGTTCAGCTTTTTCACTGTCAAAGAAAGTTTTACTGAATCTTTCCTGAAATAATTAAAAATTCTAAATGGATAACCTGAAAAACAATAATCAACCGGGTCTTCCCTGGTGGTACAAGGGGTTGAGTCTGAAGCTATCTGCAGCCACTGCAGCATGAGTTTGATCCCCGGCCAGGGAGCTGATCCACATGGCACAGCGGACCTCTCCTGCCTCGCCTGCTGCTCCCCTCAGCAGTGTATTTCAGTCAATCTGCCTGTTCTGCTTCCCACTCTGTCTCTGATGAGTCCCCTTACCCCCACATCTCTGGTCTGTACCTTAGTCCTTCTATGCATAAATAAATAAAATCTTAAAAAAAAACCCAGTAATCAATTGAAGGGAATTATGGATATAATATTCATGACCAACAAAAAAAGAGAAGATATAATGAATGCATTTGATTAACTTTGGAATGTGGTTCAAAGTTCATGATCTGAATGAAAAGAAAAAAAAATTACCTGAAAATAAGAACTTGATATATTTGCAAAAAAATGGATTCTATACACACAAAAACATATTTCTATAAAAGTTGATAATGTCTTTTAATTCCTAAGTTATATTATAAATATAGCAGAGGTCGCTCAGTGAATATTATATAATCAGAACACTTAAAATAGAAGTCTTTTCCTTGATTTCAAATTCTTCCCACAAAATTTCAAATAAATAATACAGAATTTTGGAATTTTATTTAGCAAATGACACAAATTAGGAATGTATTTTGTCAGTTTTTATGGAGTAACTTTCCTGACAAATTTTCCTAGAGTTAAACATTTTTATGAACAAAAGTTCTTAGTATGATTGGGCCACCATTGGCCTTCTGCACAGGAAGAGGAAATGAGTAAAAGGAGGATTGTTAGGAGTGTTAAGCTTATGATCAAATGGCTCAAACAGTCATCCTTCTCCTTGGGAAATAATGGCTACATTACCTGACTGGGTTGCTGGATGGAAGGAAGCCCTGGGATAATAAGCTCCACTCCAGGAAGGTCTGATGAGCTCATGTCTCAGACGTGGGTGCTGAAATAGCCTAGTTGAACGCAAGTTCTGTACTTCAAACTAGGTCAGCTATATTGTTTCAGTTTAAAATAAGAAGGAACACTCCAGAACCATAAATTTTCTGGGAGAATGCTTGGAAATCTAGAGCATGTAGGCACAGTCCTTAAGATTGTTGGGCTATCTTCAGAGATGGTTACCTTGACCTCCACTAGCCCTGATCACACAATGATAGACAAGCATAGATGTTTTGAAAATTACTGTTCAGTACTGATCTTACATTGATTACTGTTTTATAATAGTGGTGATGGTCTGGGTAACATAATTATTGTTCTCTATATTTGTGATCTATTTTCGAAAACGAGTATATGTGAATAATATAGTGGATAATAAAATGGTTGATGTATTTTTGAGAATGCTATATGAACTATCTCACCTTCCCAT
This sequence comes from Galemys pyrenaicus, assembly GCA_019455555.1. NCBI lineage: Eukaryota > Metazoa > Chordata > Mammalia > Eulipotyphla > Talpidae > Galemys > Galemys pyrenaicus. The sequence goes on from JAGFMF010011828.1 coordinate 1,997,490, forward strand.
CTACAGTAGGAATAGTTTATTTCTAATTATTTGAATGCAAGTCTGTGTTAATACAATTCTTCCTTCTAAGTTATTATTCACACTTTGCATGTACTTTCCATTTAAATAATTTTTCATATATGAGCCTAAAATTATGATTTTTTTTCTAATGTGTGAAAAATTACTATCAGGTAGTCTAGTAAGCATAGCCATCTTTAGCTTCCCTAAGTGAGTTTGGTAAAAAAAGAGAACTTATGATGATAAATATAAATTTAGAGACAGCTTAAAGTGTAAATCCTTATGGAAATTATGTCATTCAAAGGAAGCACTGCTTTGAAATAGATTCTCATATAGGTTTGTCTTTCTGGCAATGGTACTTTCATGCATTCTATAATGGACTTTTTTCTTTTTCCTATAACATTCATTAAGATCTGTTTAAGGAAATTATTCCCTATTCTCTAAACTCATTTGTTGTGAATAACACATTCGTTTGCTAGTGCTAGAATTATTTCTTATGAATACTTGTTCAATAGCAGAAACCTATAGAGTTTGAAATATTTTAGGCATTGTGGTTCTTTATGAATGCTTTTCTGGCAATACATGTAGCATTATACATAATAAAATATGCTGACTATTGAAAATACATTAAAATATTGGAATGGAAGTAAAAAATTAAGGATTAGTTGAGAAAATTTTTTTAAAAAGTATGAGCTATGGTGAGATCCATGTGATTATGGAAATAGTAATAATAAAAATAATTACAACAGTAGTATCTACTATGAACTATTATGTAAACTACTGGGTGAACTATTTATGTCAACAGGAATTAAACAGTTTGAAGAGAAATATATGGAGATATAAGTTGGGATCATTTCTCTGATCTGAAATTGAGTAAAGATATTCTAATATCTTGTCTCATGTTGAAAACAGCAGGGTTAACATGTTGGATAAAAGCATTTTACTATTTTCCCACAGAAAGCCTCCACTGTGGTACTGTCAAAGCCAAGCTCCACACTGTGGTCAAGTTTTAAAAGCATCAATCGCAAAATGACAAAAATTCTTTCATAAATGCCAAGTGCATCATGGTTTAACCACTTATCAAGTGGCTGTTTATGGTATAATGCAACATTAATCATATCAAACAGAGAAGAGAATCATAGCTAGATCTATCTTTTTATTTGTTAATTGAAATACTTGGTTTGATTTAATTAGTCTCGGTTGCTTTTGATAGAAGGCTAGGGAGATCTGGAGGAAGTTGCCTGGTGCATTATTAATTCTCCATATCTTTATTGTGTTGCCAACACTATTTATCCCATTTGGAATTCTCCATGTTCCATTTCTGCTGGTGACAGCTGTTGAGGTCTCTGTGGCCATTTTTTCTTTTTTTCTTGCTCAAAGGGCAAGTAACAGCTGCTTTTTCTAAGGCTGAGTAAAAGATCGGTTTGCTGGGGTACACTGATGGCTGAGAAAGTATCCTCTCTTGTCATTAAGTGTTGATCCTTTATGAAGTGTTGATCCTATTTACTCAAGAAATTGGGTCTTTGAGATGCTGACTTAACAAACTAAAATCCCTTTCTGCCTTCTTGGGTAAGTCAGAACAACCTATTTCTAAAGGAGTTAAAATAGTGACTACTACTTCCTCTATTCAATTACAGATTCTGGATTGTCACATTTGAGTCATTGTGTTTTCTTCTCAGAAGTCTGGTCATGCCATTACCCATTTATATTCTGATTTATTGCATTACTGCACATGTACATGATGTGTAACTTTCCCCAAATTTGAAGAGTATGAAAGATCACTCATGTAGCCATATTGGACTGAGATAATACATGATATTTTTCATATGTAGAATAATAATTCTTCTGATTCCAACAAAAATCAGCTATTCTCCTATTTTAGTGAAATTTTCTTGCTCCTCATATTTTTATTCTATTGCATTCCAGCACCAGATTACTTTCTTATTGAGGCATTCTTCCCATCAATGCAAATTGTCCATGAATTTCACAAGTTACTGCATCCCTTCTATCACTGAGATCCACTGAATTAAATGCATCACATAGGAACATCAGAACTGCAAAGAATCATCATAGGAAAATAATAAAAGACTTTTTTTTGGCCTATCTTTTGGGCTAATCCTAGTGAGTTAGATTAAAATGACTATTGCTGAGACATGTCTTTTGAAAAATAGTCTCTGCAACTGGATGAATATAATTCACACTTTTGGTAGAGTTGCACTTAAATATTTATTTTGTCAAAATGTATGATTCAAAATTTGGTAGTGCTTTCTTGAAATGTTCTATGATTATTTCCAAACACTCTGAAGCAGCACTCATTGAGTTTATTTGCATAATTCCTTACACCATAAATTTTATGGAAATCTTTTGAATCCTCATATAAATGCTGAGTGAACATAGTCTCACAAAGATCAAGGAATTTACTGATGGGAACATTTAACCTGTGAGAGACAGAGATGGAAATTCACATTCAGAATTCTGACTAAGAATAGCATTTTTTTCTGTACCATATTCCAGCTTCTTTGTTCTGACTTTAGGATCATATTTGTTGTTATGTTTATATAAATAAGTATGAAGGAAAATGAGTATGAAGAGTTGGTTTTGTTTTAGTCCCAGGTTTATAATTGATTTACATACTGTTCCTCAATAATGTAAAATTCTATTCCTCAGTTTTAAGATTCGCATTATAAACATTCAGAAGAAATAAGTAAGCCCCATAGTTAGGGATTTGAATCTGTGTCACATAAGGAAAATTTATAAGACTGGGATATTTCAGGGCCTCCCTGGTGGCACAGCGGTTAACGTCTCAGCACTGTCAAGTTATCAGCATCCACTGCAGCATGAGTCTGATCCCCAGCCACGGAGTTGACCCACATGGTGCAGCAGACCTCTCCTGTCTCTTCTGTTGCTCCCCTCAGCAATGTATTCCAGTAGATCTGCCTGTTCTGCTCCCCACTCTGTCTCTGGTGAATTCTCTTGCCCCCTGAACCTCTGACCTACACCTCATTTCTTCTATGCAGAAATAAATAAAACAAATCTTTAAAAAAATTAAATTTTAAAAAAAGACTGGATAGTTCATAGGTAATTTTTTTTTATTTTAATCTCCTAATTGACTTTAGTTTTAATAACTTACCTATTACATAATTTGTTAGAAGATTCTAATTTTATTATTCAGTATGCTACTTTATAAGAGTAAGTTTATGTTTGTTGGTTAATTATGACATTTAAATTTATTTTAACTATTGTTATATACAGAGCTTCTGCCATACACCATTTTTGGTTTCTCTTTTTCTATTGATTCTTCTGTTGCGATGAAAGTTACACATTCTGTTGTATTACACTTAGAACAGGTCTTGTATATGTGCTCATTTTTTCCTTTTTTAACTTCCTATACTTTACAATGCTTTTATCTTTGTCCCAGATAGTCTTATTTACTCCAGGCCACCCATTCTGCTACTTTACCCATGTTATTATCTGTAGTTTCTGTCTTAGGCTTTTTGGGTTTACTTTTGTAGTATTGTTTTGATTGATTTAAAATAATGGTAAAATTTGCTAAATTATCATACATCTTTAGCAACTTGGATCTTCTCATAGTTTTCCAACAGTGTTTTCAAAAATGGATTCTTGTATGCAAAACCTTTTTAAGCTTTGCATTTTTAGGTCTACTTATATACATTAATATGATAATTTAGCTAGCTATAATATTCAAAATCTTTCTTCTTAATATCATTCCAGTTTCATTTTTATACCTAATTTTGCTCTTGAAGTATTTGATGCCACTGCAATTTGTCTTTCTTTTTGACAATTTACTCTTTCTGGTTAAGCTACAAGTTTTACCTTTGTCTTTAGTATTCTTACTTTTATTATTTTTTAACTGGAGTATGTCCTGTTTCCATCAAGATTGTCAATTGTTCTTATGTTATGGCTTTTGTCTTTCTTAATTATCTAATTATATCTTATTTTATAAAATATAGTTACGTTGGCTGGTAATAAGAAATCAGGTTGAAAAGATAAAATTTAAGTGTTAGCTTACCCATCTCCTGGGAGATTTAAAAAGTAGGGGTAAGAACCATAACATAAGGTATAGAGGTCTTGTCTGACCACTTCATGTACTTGTAAAAAGTGTATAATTGACTTTTTCCACTTCTAGAACTGCAGGAATTATATTCCCCAACATTTTTTTTTCTTGAAAGTATGGTTATGTTCATTTGTGGAGGAAGTGAAGAATAGCAGAGGAAATATTGAGGTGCTTTTAATTCGCCACTCATGATTAGATATTAGTTGCTCTCTATTCCAACTGTGTCTGTAATGCCATATTTGTGATAGTTCTTGAATAATGTCATGTTTTTTGAGTTTTACTGGTCATGGAAAAGAGGAAGAGAAAGCAATGACTTACCCAGGGCAGTATGCAATGGGGCAAAATTGGATTGTCATAAGGTTGTCCCACTATCCATTATTTTTTTCGGAGATAGCAGACTTTCTTCTGTTATTGGACAAGTCAGTGTAACTCCATCTAACACAAAACCTCCAAGCCAACATCCTTTCTTTCTTAATATTTTCTCACAGTTTGAAATTTTGTTTAATTTAGTCAATTTCTATCAATATATCCTATAGTATCTTTAAAGATGGGCAAGAGTAGGAGTGAGGACACACATAATTTTATCAGCCTGCCAGGGATAAAAATTGTGCCACCTTAGTTCACATTATTAGGTTGAGGAAGTCCTCTGTGAGTTGAGTAGGTATTAGCATGTGTATAATGATGATTGTTTCATGAATCTTATATTTTGCAATTTAGAGCCAATTCACTTCAGTAAACCAAATGTATACAAATGTTATATATGCACCAATAGATTATTGAGTGATTATTTGTTTTGCAAAACAATTTTTCATAAGGTTCTTCTAAATAGCAAACTTATCTAGTGCATTTAAATGTGATATTCATACATTTCAGCTTCTATCTAGTTGTGGAGAATATAGATATTAGAATGCACTACAGGAACTTAGATTCTTGCTGTCTGTCACTGACTAAATGAATGACTCATTCCTTCATTCCTCTTTTTCTTTATTCTTTCATCCAGTGTATCATTTGTATATAGACTGGAGCCAATCATGAAGCTACTGTGTCACCCCCAAACCTACCTTTCTATACTCTGTGTGGTGATGCTGGTGCTGGAATTCTGCCCATTACTTCCATTCTGCCAGTTCCTAGCTGGCGCTACTAGACTCAGACAATGGGGCACTCAAAAGGGAGATTGGAGAGCTGAAGGAACTTTTTTCCATCTACTTAGAGGTGTGGACCCAGCTACCCTCTCTTCCCTCTGCCGAATGTGAGATTATAGTGCCAGTCAGCATCTCTTCATCTTTAGAGGTCTAAGTGTCAGCTGAGTGAGCACGTCTCAAGCTTCAAAGCTTGAATCATTCTACATGCTTCTCTTTTGAATATAGCTAATGTTGCTGTGCTATATCCCTAAAACCATCAAGTTCAGTTTCTACACTTTCAAGTCTTCAGTATAACACTTTTTGAAATAATGGTGTGGCTTATATATGACTAGAATCCAATATTCAACATTTACCCACTTCATTTTCCTTTTATTTTTTTAATTGTTTCCTGTGTAAACCTTGTACTGGTCATGATTAGTGATGGCAAATCCTTCATGCTCTTTGAATTAAGTTTTGGGGCGTATTACTTATACATTTGTAAACTATTTTATAGTTTTATAAAGGAGGGGAAGATTATTTAGGCAATTAACATGATCATACAGTGAAAATAGTAGACCTGACATCACCTTATAGTGATCTGTAGATTGAAAAGTTCTTGCATATATATTATACTGAATGAAAATGCTGGACAATTATTATTCCCATTTTACAGTTGAGAAAACTTGAGATTTAGAGAAGTTCTCTTCAAACTTTCTCTTTTGAGTCTCAAACTTATATTTATTATTAAATAATAACTTAAAATTCATTAAACTTTTAAGGTTCAGAAGCAACATGAGGCTAAAATCACACACATTGTTAAATTCTAAAAATTTTTCATTGTTCCACAATATGGAAAGATAGGTCATATATTTTAGGAGAAAATTTCTTATTACTGATAGGAATTGCGATAATTTTGGTAAGAAAATTATTTGTATATGTAGGATTAAAAATAAAAGGGAAGATTTAGAAAAAGAATAAAAAATTCCAGCTGTGAAAACACCAATTTTGAAGACTAGGGCCAGGCCATAATCCATTCTATACTCTATTGCAGACTCACTCTTTTTAGTATGACCACAGTGCTAACATTTTGGGCTTCCTCATAATACAGAAGTACAAAATTTGACAGTCACTTACTGCCCATAAAAAACTTCTGCTTTCTAGGCTGACACCCAAAAAGTAATTTTGGTTGTATGTGGGTGTGACAAAAATCTCTTAAGTGTAAAAAAATCAAAACTTCTTCTCAAAATTATTTGGTGAAATTGATTTTACAGAGTGAAGCAACAGATTTATATCTCTGGCTATCATTTTCCCTGATATATTGCTGCACACCTTTGGGGGTGGGGAGAGGGGCTAGATTAAAAATTATAGCCTTACAGCATTTTTCAAAATCAGGGTTCAGAGACTTTGTGATACCAAATAGTTTATTTCATTTCAAAATTTTATTTCAAAGAGATCCTTTATAGTTTTTATAGGGATAAATGCAGTTAGATAAAGCTTCAGTCAGCTTCTAGCACCAGCTTTCCTTTTTAAGCCAATTTTGATTGTGGAGATCTTCTTTAAGAACTGAATATCTCTAAATATGCTCAAGTGTTTTCTTTGTGTTTTTTAGCTTGTGATTCAGTGTCAGGGCCAACAAGAACATCAGACAGTACTCAGAGGACATTTGAAACACTTGACCTCATTTGCTCTTATAAAGGAAGCTTTTCAAATGATATTGACTAAATATGGAGGATTAAGAAGGAGAGAGAGAAGGAGCCATTATTAACCTTTCTTTGTCTGAGATTCTATTTCTTAAGTGATCACTCTTTCAAATGGGTCAAAAGATTTTTAATATTCTATATAATGTTGGTTTTTTACATTCCCATCCCCTTTGCTGTTTTGAATATTTGTCCTACTTCATTGTTTAAGCCAATATCTGATTTCAAAGTAGGACTTTTACATAAATTATAGCATGCTAGAGTGCTTAATTTTCTTGGTCTCATTTTATTGCTCTCCTGTATAAATAACACATAATAATTATGTTTTATTAATATAGTGATCCACCTTTATTGCCCTGTGCTTGTTAATGAAGATTGAAAATAAAGATCCTAAGCTATAAATTGAAGTGTTTTAAAAACTGATGAGAAGTATTCAAGTTTTCCATCATTATATTAAGCTTTCTTTATTGTTTATATTTACAAATAGAGTTCCAAATTCTCTTCCATATTTTTGTTTAAAAAATTATATTCAGGTATGTGCCTATGTATGCTTAGAAATAAAGTATTCAATATTTAGGTGAATTAATCAATCAAGTAATTAATTTAAGTGAATGGGGATCAGGTAAGCTCTTCTGAACCACTAGAATTCTATTTATTCTGTATTGTGGGTCAAGAAAACTTCAAACTACTGAGCACAGAAGAATAATCAAATGTTTGAGTTAAGAAGGAAGGAAAAAAAAATGCAAGAAAAAAATTGTGATGTTTCCTTCTTCATATACCACTTACTTTCTTATACTTTACTTTGCAGTGACAGTGAACGATTTAAAGATGCTGGTATGTACAAACTTTTCTATTATTTTATATTTTTTGCACACGCTCTGAACTTTGATTGTAATATTCACTAAAGCACACTCTTAAGCATCATCAGTGCTGTGAGCCCATTAATTTAATTTGCTTAAAGGAACTCTTTCAGCTGTTAGCTTAGATGACAATTCTCTGATAAGTCTATAAAGGATAAAAGACAAGTTCCCTTCATCTTTGTTCCTATACTACCATGTTCTTGGTCTTACTGTAATGCTTATTAATATGTTGGTTGTGTGTTAGTTTACCTCCTTTTATTTTCCATTAGAATGTAGGCCTCATGAAGGCAGGAGTAGATAATGTCTTATACTAGTCATATTTTTAATACCAATCATGGAATCTGGCATAAGATAGATACTGAATACTTTTTCTTTGATTTTATTGACAATGGAGAAAAAAATCTCTTCAATAAACAGTGTTGGGAAGACTGGATAGGCATATACAAAGAATGAACTAGATCACTGTGTCAAGCCATACACAAAAAATTAACTCAAGATGATTTAAACACTTGAACATAAAACCATACAGTATATGTAAGAAAACATAGCGAAATATGCTGCAACATTGGCTTCAGTGAGGTCTTTGTGCACTTGACTCCATCAGCAAGGGGAACAAAAACAATAATAAACAAATGGGTTACATCAAACTAATTTGTTTCTGTACAATGAAAGCAACTATGATTAAAATGAATGACACCCTACTGAATGGAGAAATATTTGCCCATCATTCATCTGAAGAGACTACTATCCAAAATCTACAAAGAATTCATGCAATTTCACAAAAAGTAAACAAAGAAACCAAGTGAAAATTGGGCAGAAGAGTTAGACACTTCTCTAAAAAATATATACAGATGGCCAACAGAAAAAAGATAAAGATGCCTGTTATGACTAATCATCAAGTAAATGCAAATCAAAGCCACAGTGAAACAGCATCTCATATCTATGAGAATGGCCCATATCAAAAAATTTAGAGAAAATAAATCTTGGTAAGGATGTGAAGAAAAAAGAAACTTCATCAACTTTTGGTGGGATTGTATACTGGTCAGCCCCCTATGGAAAACTATTAAATATAGTTTTAAATATTAAATATTAAAATAGATATATTTCATGATCCAGCAATCCTCCTAGATATCAACCCAAATAAATCAAAATCTTTAATTGAAATGGGTATATGCACTCCTGTATTCATCACAATGCTATTTGCAATAGCCAAGGTATGGAAACAATTTAAGTGCCCAGTAACAGATGAGACTAGATTAAGATGTGGTACATTTACATAGTGGAATACTATTCAGCTATTAACATTATGAAATTTTTCATTTGAGACAAAATTACTATGCTAAGTGAGAAAAGTGGAAAAGAATTTTTTCTCATATGTGGATTATAGAGGAAACAAAAAAGGTATAGATTAAATCAAAGAAACACAAGAAATCTAATTGTAGATTGACAGTACCAGAGAAGTATGAAAAAGGTAAGAAGGGAGGGAGGGAACCAATGGACTATGGTGGAAGACTATGGATGACTTGGTGGTGGGTGTTGAGACCTCTACCCCTAAGTTATGTATGGTGTTGTAAATTAATGTTGCCACAGTAGAAATTAATACAATAAAAAGGAGAAAGAAGAGAGTGTGAGTATAGATGACTTAGTAGAATATAGTAAGCTGACGATTGGATTTTCAAGTGAGGAATTAGAGACATTGTATTTAGAAAGAGTTAGAAAGGCTGTGTCCAAAGTTCGAGAATATAATGTACAAAGGAATGGGTGATTGCTTAAGGTCCTGGTCATAGTCTGTTTTTCTATTTCATGTGCAGTCTTGCAGCCTGGACATCTAGTTTCATTACATATACCTAGGGCAATATTGTTCACAAGATCACCCTTTAATTTCAATATTGGAACTACCTGATTAGTTTTTAAAAATATAGATGTGAAGGCTCTCACTACAGTTTCCTCATAGAAGAGGCTTGGGAAGCTGTATTCAAACACCAGTCTAGATGATCACGATGCCTAGTTTCAGATTTGCACTTTGAGATTTGCTTCTTTAGACATATTTCCAGAAATAGGGATGGGTAAGTGAGATATAAAAACACTCCCTGCTGATTCAGAAATGCTTTTCCTTGCCCTGCTGCACTCAGTCATAATATTTATAGCTTTTATAACATAACTTGCTTTATTGTCTATGTTTTGATGTGGGCAATAATATAAGCTATAATCTATGTCCTCAAGTAGCTTATGGTATATAGTTGAGAGATGAGTGTCGAACACATTACACAACTGCATAAAAAATACAAACTTAAGTTTTAGTATTACATTTAAAGCAGAGTAAGATAGATGGGCTAGATAGGATGGAATAGTCTGGGAAAATTTTGGAAAGTGAATTGACTGGGAAATATGAGTAGGATTTGGTGGGTAGAAAGAGGTCAGAGAAGTGTATAGAGAACATCGAAACAGTGGCAAGAAACTGAGCATATGAACAGAGATGGGCTTGGTCAGAGATGGCCTTGAAGATGGTTCAGATGGAAATTTTCAGAAGGTTTAAGGAGTCAGGACTCAGATCTTTCATGCCAAGTATTGAAGAAACAATAATGAAGACACATAGTATTTTCTCCATTATTTCCCCATAACTTATTTTAAAGAGGAAAACTATAAAATTAAGTTAGGATTTAATTGACTGGTTTATAGAGAATCATTGGAAAGTTTTTCTTTTGGAACTGAAAAATTAAAACTGAAAATAAAGTCAGTTTAGTAAACCCTTCCACCTCGAATATAAATATAATGTCCTTCCCTACTGTAGGTTGAAACACTGGAACATCTGGTATTAGTGGTTGCTATAGAAATAAATAACTTAAATCAGTGCAAATTACAGGAAGAAACAGTTACCAATAGTTTGTGGCTTTGTGATTTCTGATGAGAGGACTATGAACTGGTGTCTTTGATAAATGTGTCTGTCTATGCACTTTCAGTTTACAGTAATCATATTATATACTCCCTTACTGTCAACTCTCTCACATTCACAGCCATTCTTCTCCCCTTATTTACAATACTTAGTTTGCAAGGACGAAATAAAATCAGATAAGATAAAATAACTAAGATTGAATGTAACACTGAAGTAGAACAATAGCTTCCTTTTCTACTTGGTTTCTGGTCTTCCTAATAGGTGCAGATATTTGAAAATCTAGTGTCATGCAGTTTTTGGACTTGAACTGAACTCTGTAAGCATGTTTTAAAGAAAGAGTAGATTTAGGAGTGATGTAGACATGAATTCATATCCTAATTAGAGCACTTGCCATCAAATGATCTTGACCAAATTATCTTCCTAAGCTCTAGTAACTTTACAATGTTAGTTAAGACATTTGGAAGAATCAGTATATAATCAGAATTATGAATTTGCATATTTGAGGGATAAATATTTTAGCTTCAATTTAAAAAGGCAAACCTGGGTGTCAAATGGAAAAGAACTCTGTTTTTCCAGGAACTAGGCTTTTAAGACCATGATAGTATTAATAATGTGCTTAGTGATAGAAGGGCAATGATTTACTAGGACCCAGTAGACTGTGCTGTTGATGGAAAGTAAAATAATCTAATTGAATATTGTTTAATGAACATTTAATTTAGATCAGGCAAAATTTACATCACCATTTGTTGACCCAAACAATGTAGTTTCTTCAGTTTCACTTAGAGAAAATAAAGCATATTAACTGGGATAGGTATAACTCACTATGTAAATCCCACTTACAATTCATTTGTAAATAATGTAATGCTTGATCTACTAAGAGTTAGGGGTTGTTGAGGGATTTTGGAATAAAAGTGAGATAATATGTTTGAATTGGGTTTGTACCCCGTGAAGAAAATAAAAGTTCAGAGTATTTATAAAAGTTGTGTGTGCATGCATCAACTCTGAACATATTTATACTTAAAAACAACAACAGATCAGTCAAACTGGTTACTTGTATCATGTAGACAAAACAATGGTTGATTTGACAAACTTTTACATTATAGCTGGTTGCCATGGAATCATGTTGACTGAAAGAAAAGTGATTCTCCTCCTGCTACAGTTTCTAGATTCTATAAAACATTCAATAAAGAGATCTGAAAATAGAGAACAGTTTTATGTCTGTACTCAAGGTTTAGTCATAGGATAAACTTTAGATCATGTCTTTGGTGTGTCCTCAATAAGCTGATATTAAATATACCCCATACTGTTTGTCTTTGGGAGATGCCCAAATTTAGACTCTGCTTTTGACCTTCTGGACAGCTGTAGCATAGAAATAATCATGGAACCAATGACAAGATAAACAATAGCAATTTCTTTTACATATCAAGAATATAAATCAAGAACAACTATTATAATTTAAAATGTTTTAAAACATTATTTATACCAGCTTTTCCCAAGATCATATTTTACTTATTGGAGGAGTTAGGACAGAAATCCAGGCTTCCTGGAACCAAATAAACACCCCTTCTCTCCATCCCTTGCTTAACAGTGTGTGTTACAATGCAAACTAAATGAAAATCATGTTGACTTTGATCTACATGTTTTTATATTTGAATCTTACATGAAAGGTCTTCATATATATAATTAGGGTCATATATTCATTGTAGGTAAGGTCTCCATAAGTTTCAATAACCTCACATGCACATGTCCTTTGGTCTAGATAAGTTTATCTAAAATGGTATTCATTACTTTCCACTTCTCAGCATACTGGATGAATCCTGGTTTCAGTCTGCCATGAGTCATATGATTATGTGCCTCATCTACCTGTCATGTATGACAAGTTCTTAAGAAAATTCTTTATTACATTAAACAAAGGGACTAAAAGCAAGGTCTCTAGTAGGCCTACATAATGGTGGAAAGGTTGATCATTCCCCATGTCATAAACCATTTAATCTGTAACAGTTGTTCCAAGGGAATGGATCATTTTATTACTAAAATGCTTATTTTCCTTGTACTCAACAGTTCCTGGGGCAATCAGTACATGAGTCATTCATTATCTTTGTTAAAAAAGAAGAATATGAACTCACTTTGAACATTACAGGAATGGTCAGTAGGCCTACATAGTTAAACAAAATAAAACAAACAAATCACAATTATAATCTTATGACAATAATGAATGGTTTCCTGAATGCCTTTAGTGGTGAATACTACAAAGCCATTTCTCCTTAAATTATAGAAGTTTCAACTAAGACACAGAAATAATTTTAGCAACTGTCCCTATCATGACTACGAGGAAATGATACCTTATTGAAGGTAAACTTTGAAGTTGAAAGTTGATTGCTAGTTTTTGATTGAATAATTAATTTTATTTTTGTTGTGTTGTAGAATTTCTTTGTAGAGCTAGAATATCAATTCCTTATCAGATGTATGGGGTGCAAGTATTTTCTCCCATTCAGTAGAGTGTATAGTACTGCTTGTTTCACTGTGGAGAAGCTTTTAGTTTGATGCATTCACAATTATTTATATTCTCTTTTGTTTCTTGTTTTATTGGAGATGAATCTACAAAGATGTTACTGAAGTCTATGTCCTGTTTTCTTCTGTGTATTTTATGGTTTTGGATTTTAAATTTAAGCCTTTAGTCCATTTTTTTAGTTGATTTTTATATATGTTGTGAGGTAGTCACCTAATTTCTTTCTTTCTGCACATGACTGTCCAATAGTTCAAACACCATTTATTGAACAGACTTTCTTTTTTTCCCCAGTGTGTAAATTTGGCTCCTTTGTCATATACTAATTGTCCATATAAGTGGGTTTATTCTCCATTCTATTCCATTGGTTTTTTTTGGTACCAGTCCTATATTTGGTTATTTAAACTTTGTTACATAGTTTGAGGGTTAGTAATATGATACCACCATTCTTCCTCTTTTCTGTCTGGATTGCTTTCGTCATGTGTTATCTTCTGAGGTTCCATATGAATTTTAGTACTGTCATTCTATTTCCTTAAAGAATGCCATTGAAACTTTGATCGGGATTGCACTGGTTCAGATAAAACCAAACTGATAACAAACCCTAGAATTTTGACTGTATTGTTGAGATATTAGAGGGGGAGGAGGGCAGGGAGAGCAAAGTGGGGAGGAAGCACAATAGACTGTGATAGAAAACTGTGGGTGCCTTGGTTATGGATGTGGTGTGATAACATACACATGAAGGGTGTTATTCTACACCCCTAAATTGTATACAATGTTATAAAACAATGTTGTCTCAAGGAAATAAAAAAAGGAAGTTATTCCATTTTATCCATTATATAGACCATAAAATAGACTATTGATTATTTTTCCTTTATCAAATTCCATTTAAAGTCTGTTTTCACATATTGGCATAGTATTTTGTAGCCTACCTTCCTCCACTTAACCACAGCTATGCATTTTAAAGAGACTTATGCATATTATTTCAAGTCTTTTTATAACAATATTGGAGGAAGTCTCAGGGATTTAAATGGATTGTCTAAAGCTACATAGCTATTATATAGGAAAACCAGACCTTCTGGATCAACAGCTCTCTCCAACATGTTACACTGCTTCTGGCAGAGCTCCTTGTGGATAACTCATTTTTTTCTTCACCAGCCATTGTTTTTCTTCTTCCATCTACTTTTGCATAACTCCTCACTTCATTTCTCTATCATGTTTAAGTATTCTTTAATGATATACATATATTTACTCAGCCTACAATTTCACATCAATTAAATTGTTTGCCATTTTTTAAAGGATTCTTTTCAGTATGCTTATTGTAAAAGTAGTATGATGTTGGTTACCTCACATCTAGATTTAAAAACATCTTTCAGAGGATCCATGTTAAAACATATGCTTATTTATCAATTTTGAGCATGAATGATATAGAAGTTTTTTTTTTTTTTTAACAGTTTTGGACAAGCAGGAAACTCTAGAGTTGACATCAGTCAGAATCTAGAATGAAAAGAATCACCTTACTTTTCTTCTTGATGTGTATGCTTAGAGAATTGATGTTGTTTCCCTTTGTGGAGATTACAGTCTTGTGGAGAAGACAAGCACTGAATAAGTGATTATCCTGTGAGTTCCACAAAAGAGCAACCATAGGGAGCATAAGGCATTGTGTTAGGCCTATAGATTCAGAAGGGCTTATTTTTCTTTTGTAAGTGTAGTGATATGCATACTTCATGCACTTATTCACTGTCTGTTCCATAGTATTGGAAGGAGTTGATGGCTCGTAATTCTGCTCTTTAGTTATCTTTCTCTCTGATTCCCTCACAGCTTCAAGGTTATAGGTGGGTTATTCTCCCTTTTCTCATTAATGGATTGATAACTAGGATGAATTTTCCATTTTCTGTTTCATGTTAAACATCAGTTTTCAGAGTTCAGTCTTACTGAATTCTGTGTATATTGCCTATTCTCATCGATGTTAATCTATAGCTTCTTGTTTTCAACTATAATTTCTCTCACTTTCATAGGTAAGCAAAATAGTTTGGGAAAAATGATATAGATTCACTAGACATGGTTAAGTTTCCAATTTTGCCATTTTTTCACTATGTGCCCTTGGGCAATTTACTTAACCTGGCAGAGCTTTTCATATGAAAACTTATGTAGAGATTGATAACCATTTCATTATGAGAATTATGTGAAATACTTAAAATGTTTCACATACAAATAACAAGTATTTATTTCATAGCCAGCTTCAGAGTATCTCAAATGTGTAGTTTGTGCACAGATCATAAGTTTTTTCTGATCTCCCATGTTTTTTGTCCATAATAAACTTATATCCCATGCCTGTCATAACAGAAAAAAAACTTGATACACACAAAAGCTACAAACATGTCAATAGTACACAGCAAAAAGAGTAGTATCAGAGGAAGTAAGGCAGAGCTCTGAAAACTGATGTTTAGCATTAAACAGAAAATGGAAAATCCATCCTATTGATTCATTAATGAGAAAAAAAAGAGAATAACCCCACCTATAACCTCGAAGTCTTGGGTGAATCAGAGGAAAAGATTACTAAAGAGGCAGGATTCTGTGAAACTGGAAGGAAAAAAGCCATTTGGGTCATTCAGAATTGAGGAGTAGAACTTCACCTAGATTCTTTGCCTCTTTAAGCATTTCCTGTTTTGAGGAAAACAGGTATTTGACCAAATGAACTGACAAATCAAATGTTTGTTGTGATGTGGCTGTGATGGAGACAAAATATCTACAGAAACTCATGGGATCTAAAACAAAAGTAAGGGGCTACGGAATTAATCCAATATATCACCACTTTCCCATATGTCAGCTTTAAAGATTTGGTCTCTGAAACTTAAAGAGGTGAGAGGCTGGTGAATTAATCCAATGCATCATCACACTGTCCCAGGGTTACTATCTGTAAATTCTGGCTTCTAAATTATAGGGACACGTAAGGTACATTAGAGGATTTATGAATCGTACAAATTTTCCTTTAGTTCACTCATTGGATGTTTTCCCTAAAAGGTAAGCTCACAGACTAAATCGACAGCAGCATGAAACTGGAATAATGTTTTTTTTCTTAAACTAAAAATAAGAAACACTTCCTTTCCATATTATAAAAATAAGTTCCAATCCAATTATTTTTTCCTATTCAGTGCAGCTACCATATTGCATTCTTGGGCTGGTAATGAGAGTTTTAACTTTTTTTTCTTTTTTTTTTGGTGACTGCCTGTCAAAGGAAGGTCCCATAGGAACAGAATAATGTCTTCTGTTTATGTCTACATACTTCTATTACTTTTGATGAAGCTTCTCTTTATGGATTTGTCTCAATTTAGAACATATTTTCTCATGAAATTGTTTCTGTTTTTAATCAACCAGCTAGCAGGCCATAATAGCTCATTTTATAAAAGGGTTAAGTCTTCATTTGATGCACATTTATTTGAATTTCACAATTCAAGTAAGAGAGGAAAACATATCCAACTTTTCTCGGGCTAGAGACATTGACGGGATATGAGATATTACATAGTCATGAGACAGTTGGTCTGAATAATAAGTGAAAACCATAAGGCTTGCAACATTTTGGCTTGAATAATAGATCATTAGGCACCTACAAAAGAGAGGATGCTGATGAAGGAGTTGGGTGGAACTCCTAACAATGTGTCATATAATTCCCCTGAATGTGAGAAAGCACCTTCTTCATACTCATAATCTTAAGAAGCACTGTTTGTTTTAATTTGAACTTAAAATTATTAAATGCACCTGATGTTAGAAAGGTAATTATTATCACTAATACAAGAAACTACCTTAGCTTGACAGTTTTGCAGACCTACATAAGGGAGCCAAAGTTATTAGCTTTTATTCATGGTACTTGAATGACAGCATAAATCCTTATACCATAGTACACTACTGTATATATAGATCTCTCTCTCTCTACACACACACACACACACACACACACATTTATTTCTGAGTTGTCTGGTTATTGTGTGACAATACTATACTTGCAACTGTCAAGGGGCAGTAGTGGCTGTCACAATGAACAGCAGGTGGCTATAGAGTTGCTGGATCTCCACTTTCCCTTTTCACAACTGTTTGAGTCAGTTGAACTATGGCACTGAAGGGTCACCCAATTCATTCTCATTTATTTAATAGATTTGAAGGATATATGGCGGTGAGTTACTATCCCTTGTCAAAAGGTCCAATGGTCTAATGGTTTCTGGAGTTACTTTTTTTTTTTTTTTTAAAGATTTATTTATTTATGCATACAAGCACTGGGGCACAGGCCAGAGGTGTGGGGGGGTGAGAGGATTCACCACAGAGAGCGAGGAGCAGAACAGGCAGATCAACAGAAGTACACTGCTGAGGGGAGCAGCGGGCACAGCAGGAGAGGTCTGCCGCACCATGTGGGTCCCCCGCCTGGCTGGCAGCAAGGATCGAACTCGTGCTGCAGTGGCTGCGATTTGCTTCGTAGTGCGTTGCTTAACCCACTGCGCCACCAGGGGAGGCCCTGGAGTTACTTTTTAAAGGGACTGAATGGAAACCACATTGGCTTTAGTGGTTAGAGACATTTGCCAAGAAAGAAAGTAGAGTAGAAACTGTTTCACCTTGATTCTTTGCCTAAAGCTTAAAATGTTAGGGGAGAAAACAGAATTATTTGACTTTCCTTCAGGGTAACCTAAGGTAAATAGTATTCAAACAAGGGCTATTTAGGATTAGGTGAGATTATATAAAGCCACAAGAAGTTCTGTTTTATTTACCTTACTTGGGCACAATTGACTGATTCCTACTTTGAATTAGTACTACTTTGTCCTATGCCTCAGAAAAAATCATAATTTACTGACTAGTTTAGAACATATTATAAAAAAGGAATTTTTCTTTTGCCTGTTAAAGACTTTGTATTGAGAAATTGAGATTCCATTTTTGCCTCTAATACACTTTTAAGCTGATAGAATATATTAGGAAATGAATTCCTTTCTAGGCCCTGATAACCTATGTAGCAATGTTATACAGGCTCTATATAGACAAGGTACTCAGTAAATACTTTTATATTAATTTCATTATTTAATTGCTAACAACACCAGTATAGTTTTCCTTAATTTTTAGCCTTTTTCCAACTTTCTTGAATTTTTTATGTGCATTTTTAGAGTAGAGGGTCCCTGTTTCCAAAGTCAGAAACATATACTATTTTTAGGACTCCCTGGTGGTGCAAGTCTCAAAACTGTGAAGCTATCAGCCATTGCAGTATGAGTTCGATCCCTGACCAGCGAGCTGACCCACATGAAGCAGTAGACTTCTCCTGTCTCACCCTATGAATAGTAATGAATGTATCTCTGATTCTTACATGAAAATGTATGGTGTTTCATAGGTAGCAGAAATGAAACTAACTAGGATTTGTGAATGTCTTGCTTTTTTTCTGTCAATAATGTACTGCTACTTTGAAAAATAATTGATCTTCTGTAAATCCTTTAAAGTCCCTACTGACTGAATTAGTCTTAACCATTTGAGTAGTAAGGTTCTGTTCAGAAACTATAGGAATGAACCAATCCTATGTTTTTTTATCAAAACCTACTATGTGCCAGTTATGTGGATTAATCAGTGCTTCAACAAAAATAGAAGAATCTGTTTTATCCCCAAGAACACAATTAAAAGCTTATATTTAATTAAGTGCTGAGTTGAGTGATTCATAGTTTATACACTACAGGAGCTCAGAGAACAGAAAGACTGAAACTATCCAGTACCAGAATCATTTACTTGAAATTAGTAACTGTAGCGCTTATTTACAACTTTTCAAAAGTCCAAATAATGCAGGTCAAATTTGTGACAAGATGAGAAAAGCTGACACAAATACTCAGTGTTCACATGCAAATAGTAGACTAAATAGTAGGTTGCTTTGATTCAGCTGTGATATTGAAAATATCACTTTTACTTGTTCTGTATTATTTCTTCTGAATTCTTTTATATGTAAAACCCAAAGGTCACCTGACACACCATCAAGCAATTACTACTCTTTTCATTGTTCAAGTCAATAACAGACAAAGCATACATGGTTATAGTTCTGCAATGCTCTATTCTTTCCCCCTTTCAGTCAGGCACCACCATGGTGCTATGAATGGTTTGGCAGGGGTAGAAAAATAAGTTTAGTAGGAGTGATCACACAATTGCCTGCTGTGAAAGAGTGAGCTTTATTTACAGCACAGCACTCTGATTTGGCTTTAAGAGAATTACTTCAACCAAAAATGATACATAATAGACTTGGCAGAAACATTAGCTGGTGGTCAGGATTGATGGTATCAAATAGAAATACTTGGAAAATAATGTTACCAAAGTATCACTTACTCAGGTGTATAACAGGTGTCCACAGGAAGGTAATTCTCACAGATTCTTACATGCTTCTTAAATGCTAAGATTTTGAGCAAGGAGTATCCTGGGGCTCTACTATAAAAAAAATGTTATGGTAATTAAGATCTATCTGTGTCTTCTGATCTAAGATAAATCAGAACCTAAGAGAAAATCATGTAGTGAATTGATCCTCTCCTTGCAATGTCTTCAATCACAGTACATTTTGGAAAAATGTTTAGGGTACAGAGATAAATATAGATCAAATTAGGGAAAAAATGAAAAATAATACTGACTGCCAGAAAAACTGACATTAAAAAAACCCTGATAACAAAAAATTCATATATAACATAATTAGTATTGCTGGGTTCAATTTAATATTTTTCCAAAATAATATGTTTCAGGTCTGATGTAATTATTTTAAAGTACTGGTTTGTGGGTGTGGACACAGTACATGAACATTAGTTCCAGCAAATAGATTCTAAAAAAAAATCATATGTTTGCTTGCCTGTTTTTCTTTCTTGATTGCAAGTTTGATAAAGGCAAGCAATGTCACTTATTCCTATTTATACCCCTACTGCCTAGTACAATTCCTGGTCCATAGTATACATATTCAGGAAGTGCTGGGCGATGGAGTTGCACACAAATATTTTCAACTACGGATTTTTTCAACAAGAATGCTATGTTAAATTTAAAAAGGGTAGAAACAGAGTTTTTAAGGCATTTAGTTGTCTGATCAAAATGAGAGTTGATATATTCCCTGTTGGCCCATATTCACCTTTCATTAGACTAGAAAAGTCAAATTCAGCAGCAGTGCTATAGAGCAGATGCAGTAATTCTTTTGTTTTCTTTATATAGAAGCAAATTTTTTTTAGATCCAGTCAGATGTGATCAACACTTCATTTTGTATTAAACATTTGAGCAACTGTCTACAAATTTTATAGAGACGTTATAAACTCTAGCAAATTTTGTTGCCATGTGGCCAGAACTTTCTAATCTTTTTTTTTTTTTTTTTTTTTTTTAAGATTTATTTATTTATACACACAAGAGCTGGGGTACAGACCAGAGTCGCAGGAGGTGAAAGATTCACCAGAGACAGAGCATGGAGCAGAACAGGAAGACAGACGGAAGTACACTGCTGACGGGAGCAGCGGGCGAGGCAGGAGAGATCTGCTGTACCATGTGGGTCCCCTCTCTGGCCCGGTATTGAACTCGTGCTGCTGTGCTGTGAATGCTTCACAGAGCAGCGCTCAACCCGCTGCGCCACCAGGGAGGCCCAGAACTTTCTAATCTTGAGAGGTCAATAGTTATGAAAATAAATTTACAACCACTGAGCAGAATTCTTTCATTAAGAAAAAAATGTAGCCAAGAGAAGGAAGCTGATATTACCATATAGAAGGAGTACTCAATATAATAACCAAATAGAGAAAGTATTTACCACATGTTTGCAGAATTTTCCATTTGTAGATGTCAGAGCTATTTTAGTATCATCTCGAGGATTCTATTAGGGAAGAATTGAATTCAGCCAACAAAGTACTTGTTTCTCTGAATTGCTACAAAATAAATTTGTTTTTTTTAAATAAATTTTAATTTGATTTTCAGTCCAAATCTTCAGAATATTTTGTGAGAGCAGTCTCCCTAATAGGGTCAAATAGACTTTTCTCAATTTGAGTACAGTAGCTTCTTCTAATAAATGTCACTTTTGTATGAGGAACTAAAATAAAGGTAGACAGAAAACCTGTCAACCTCCAGAGTGAGTTACTATCACTTAAAAATTGCAGATTATTTTGAATTAAGAACAATAAAATCCCTAAAGGCCACCAGAAGCATTTATCCTTGTTCGAATCCTTCTAAGTACCCTAATAAGATCAGCTTATTCCCTGATCTTTAGCCATTTCCCTAATCAAAGACTTAATCACTGCTACTTCATTGAATCACCTAGAGGAATGTAGTTTGGGGGTGTGTGGGTATCATCCAGGTGTAGGCTTATTTGTAAACATGGCCCATCTACCTGAAAATTTCCTTGTCATGAGGTAATTCCCTCCCTATGAGAAGTCCTCTCTTTCCCCTGTCCTTGATGTCTGCAGTGCTTAAACACAATAAATATAATAAATATCCCTGAACTGCTCCATTTTTCATTAGAATGTACAATGTAAATACTTCATAATTATTTCATTAAATTTTGACTTTTTCTCCTACTAATCTGATATTCAGTTGTCTTAATTCAGAACCCAGATGGGTGGAGGAATTTTTCCTTGTCCTGGCAATATAAATTTCCAAGATGAGAACTGGAAAATTCAACAGGTAAAATATATGTTTTTAAGAGTAGAAGTGTATCTTTTGTCATTAAAGATTCTGCTCTTTAACACAGTATTGAATTTCTTAAAAAGTAATTATACAATGCTCATGAAGTCAGCCTGGTCTTTTCGGTAGGTGTATTATAAACTCTTTACAGATGAGAAATGGATGGAGAGAATATTGCTCAAATTCACATAAGTAGTAAATGTTAGAAGCAGGATGTAAACTTTGGTATCTGGCTTAGAGCCAGAAAATATTTCTCTAAAAGTTTAGCTATGACCAGCATCCCAAATGGACTGTAACTCTGATTTTCTTCAAAGGTGAAAATGTCTCAGGTTGGTACATGTTCTTCCAGACCTTTCCCTGTTCATTTGCATTTGCATGCATACATATGTAATGGTAGAGAATATATAGTATCACGTATTTTATAGTTTTAAGTATGTGATGTAATGCTGTTTTGTCATTTTGAAACAATTTTTAACTCAACCATATGTCTTAGAGACTCTTCTAAGTTAGCATTTTCAGCTCTATTTCTTCCTCTGAAAATGATACATAGTGTCCTGTAGTATGATCATACCTCCCTATATTTTAATCATTTCTTTCTGAATGATAAATAGGTATTTTCATTTGGGGGAGGAAGAATGTCTATGCAAGACAATTATCATTGCTTTCTATCTGCATGATATTAAAGTATCAGCACAAAAATTCAAATCAGAGCTGTATTTTGGACTAAAAAGCAGGTGTTTTGGGTTGTGGGAGAACTCTGGGCAAGCAGTTGGAATTAGGTTTTTTGTTTTGAAGTAGTATATTTATGACACTCTGAGTCTCAATATTCTTATATGTAATTGGATATTGATATTATTCCCTGCTCTGCCATATGTCTATATCTATAGATTTGCTTCCAAAAAGTATTTTATAACTTTCAGATGACATTCTCACTATACCAATAGAATTCATCAAGCATTTAGTGAATAATTATTATGAGAGATATTTTGATGTCGTTGTCATGGAAAAGAAAAACCTTTATGGAAGATTACATGATATAGTAAAATTGAAAGGTAAAAAATATAAAACTTGCTGACAAGGAAGCATGTCATCTGAGTCATAAGAAAGATGCAATGTTCAACTGTGTTCTGGGGAGGAAGAGAATACTCCAACCAAAGGAGCTGTGAAATACCTCTTGAGAGAGATGAAATATATTGTAGAAATTTGAGAGACACATTAGTTAGAGTATAGGAGGAAGAGAGGAACAGATTGTTCCAAATTTCCTCTTATATAAATTGAACTTGGATGCTTTGTTCAAGCTGGCATTCGAGAGCTAGTGAGTCTTGCTGGCATGAGAATCCTCAAGAACATTATTAAGGAATCTAAAAGCCCTTGTTTAATGTCAGAATTGTATTGGAAAATCAAACACATAGTCATAATAAAGTATCAGTCCGAGGGATCTTCAGATAAGAAGTCAGCTCTAATGCAGTGTTCCAGCAAATGTGAGGGACACCAAAATGCACACTCCAGGAGTTCTCAAGGATGGATGCATGACAGTGCAAGGAGGCATTTCAGAAGGCACCAGGATTCTGAGTCAGATGTCTCTTTAGAGGGGGTTGCAGGCTTCACTATAAATAGAGGGAGGGACTTTAAGGTCAATGAAAACAATTTAAGCCAAAGTTGTGAACTGGGAAAATTCAGGGCCATCATCAGGCAGGTTGTATGATTTAGAAGATGTTTTTGGATGATGGATGACGGAAGAAGGCAGAGGGTGAAGACACTGAAAATGTGGATTGGAGCACACTGTGACTTTGAATGCCAAGGTGAGACTGATTTCAATGATACATGGTGAAATAGTAAAGCTTTTCTCCCATGGAGTGACACATGATCAGCTCTATCTTTAAAAGATATATCTTGCAGAATCATGAGAAGATTAAAGGAGCAAGGATTGAAGAGAGTGATAACAGTCGTGGGATTATGACAATAACTGGGAAAGGGTACTATGTTCATAGGTAAGCATAATGGAGGGAAAAGAGAACTGGACACATTTGACAGGCACTATAGAAATTGATTACTTGAGATGATTTCTGAAGTGATTCAATAGGCACATGAAAAAAGAAAGACATCAGAGAATCATAATAACTGTACTGTACCCACCATATAGTTAGTTATATGCAAAATACTGTGCTAATAGCTATTGATCTATCCATCCATTCATCTTACTACCACTTTTATAAACATACATATTTTTCACAAACCCATTATTATAATCATTTCACTTAGTCAAAAACTGAAGATCAAAGATGTTAACTTGCTGAAGGTCATGATCAAAATCTTGGTCCATGTTCTTAATGAATGAATGGTTCAGTAAAAATTCTCTGATGCCACAAATCAATATAAAATATTCATCAAGAAAACAGTAAACTTTTGTAGAATGTTTCCATATTTATTTAATTTTATAAATTCTTTTAAGACATTGAAAAATATGTATGTATGTACATGTAATATACTGGAATCAAACTTGTAAATCTTTTCCTGTCCTTCTGATTCAAAGTTTTCTAAATATCATTGCCTTTAAATTTCAGGAATATGATAGAATATGTCTTATAATCAATAAAGTGCTGAAGAGAGGCTAACTGAAAATCTTTCTGGTTTATTATTTCCATGATGCATGAAACAGTTTGTGTCAGCTTTTTCAAAGTATGAAAAAATAACAATAAAGTGATTTCCTAAATTCCCTTCAGTTTTTGAAAATGAAAGTCCAGTTCCAGATAATGAAGTTGAGTGTGGTATGATTTAAACTCTATCTAAATAAGTTACATTAACTCACAGTTATTTATTCTAATAAAGGAGAAGGATCCCTGGATAATTGAAATCCATAGATAATTGAAAAGCTGCATTTAGCAATATTTCTCAACCTCTATCCTTATCAAATGTTTTATTGGCATCATAACCAAGCAACAAAACCTTCTCATTTAAATTTCTTTTCAATTTTCTTTTCTTCTCACTTAAATGGGAAAAGAAATGCTTAAGTTAATAAAGAACAGAAGGCAAAAGACATCTGGCTTTTATCTATGACAGGTCAGAATCTAGATACTGAGACACATGTAATAGATTATAGAAAATACTGACTAAATCCAAGCTTTTAAATGTAGTTATTGGGGTAATTTGTGAATAAGAGAATAGACTTTTACCTGATTTTATATTGCCATTAGAGATTGGTATTTATAATACTTTGAACTTGAAAGAATAGTTTTTCATACTGTCATTGTGTGTGTGTGTTTGTGTGTGTGTGTATGTGTGTGTGTTTATCAGGCAGAATGGTCCTTTGAAGGGAATAGCAGTACCTAACTTGTCAATGAATAATCAGTAAGTTTCTTAACATATTAGTATTTCAATGAAGGGATAAGAGGGGTAGTGAAACCTATAGCAAATCAGCAAATGATATTATGCTTTGTTCAACTAATTAAGAGTTGCAAGGCATGTTACAATACTAAGCTTGTCTCACATTGTGTTTTAATAGCTCAGCATTTTGTTAAGTCATACAAAAATGTGAATTTGTTGAAATACACATAAGAACTTCTGATTTTCCCAGGAGTAGAATGATGAATGAGGAAATCTTTGCACAATGCTCCAAACTTGATATGTAGTTGAACCTATGTTAGGTTAGCAAATGGTGCTACAGCTCAAGGTCAGTGTCTATTCTTGAGGAAATGATATATAAGGCCCATTAGGAAACAATTTGTTTAAAATCAATTGACACTGAGATCAATGCATTTGTTCAAACTGCTTATACATTCTTTATTTATTGGAGTTAAAGAAAACAAGGAGGTTCTTTAAATGAAAATTTAGCTATTTTAATCACACAAAATCAGATAGGAGTGGTCTCCTTTTATTCAGATAGGTAATTGGAGGGAAAATGATGTATCCATTTCTTGTTAACTTACCATTCTATTCCCCCACATCTCTCCTTAGGTACAGGTGTATGTTGGTGGGGAAGGTGGTAAAGGAACTACCTACTTGAACATCAGAGTTAATCCAGATTAGATTAACCTCAAGTTTCCTATATTTGAATATTGTGTGTTTTGTCATTTATTCCCTTTGAATGCATGGTGAACTGGTCCAGTTTGGTGTTGTTTACATTGTTGATATTACTATATGGGCAAGGAGCTGATTTCTGGATCCATTTAGATTTTATCTTAATTAATCTATTGATTCATTCATCTGATCATCATTATTGAACATGTTATGTCCCAGATTTTATGAAAAATGAAGAGATCATAGACACAGATGAGACAATCATATTTTAACAGTTCTTTTAAAGTATAATTTTCATATTAGATATTCACTCATTTTAAGTGTACAATTCAATGAATTTTACAAAATCTACAGGGCTGTGCAACCATCACCAAAATTCAATTTTTGAACATTTTTATAATCCTAAAAATGATCTATTTTGTTCATTTGCAGTCAATCCCCATCATGTCCCCAAGTTCCAGGCAATTAATCTTCTTTCTGTCTCTGTAGATTTGCCTTCTCTGAAAATTTCATATAAAGGAAATCATATAGTATGTAGTATTTTGTGTTTGGCTTCCTTCCCCTGCTCCTACCTCAACTTGACAGAAGCTGTACTTAATGGATATGGCCAAGAGGGCTGCATTCTTCTCAACTCCTAGACAGAGGACATTATGTTCCAGAAAGATTAGTCCAACAATGCCAATGCTCTTCACTTTTGAATGTCTGTTGCTGAGTATACTTAAGGAATCAGAAACTTCCTTCCTCCATATAACCTCCAGTTATTAGGGCAGATACACTACCTCTCAGTGACAAGCTAAGACGATTAGGACCCTGTTCACTTTCACTCTAACTCACTCACAGGGCAGATATTCAAAGCCAGGAGATAGACGGATAAGAGCAGAAGCTATTTGTTTCCACCCAGGGTCCAAGAAAGGTGCTCTGGGGAAGAGACAGTTCATAAAAACAAAGAATTCTAAACTTTTCATCAAAGGAATAAATTCATTCTAAAAAGGAGGGTGGTTAACTTTAACTCTAATGAAAATATTCAAAACTAAGAGGAGTCTGTGAATACCGTAAGTTCACTAAGCTCTATCATAGACCAGCTAGTTTATCAAAGACACATAGGAAAATAAACAACTAAGATAATCTCCTAGAGTCAGAACAAACCTTCAGGACTGCTTAAAAATGATCCCTGCCTAAATTTATTTGGACAAGATGATGGAATTTTTTGTGCCTGATGACATTGTCAAAAATAGTATAATACTAAGTCCTACTTTTGTAGGTGTGATACCAATAGAGACTAACAACTTAACAGAGAGATCAGAGAAAGAGATAACAAAAAGAACCCTGCTAAAAGGTTCCCAAAGCCACACTGTAGGAGGAATAAAATGAATAGTTTCACACACCCACACACCCGGTATAATAGACTTCATTAAAATATTCTAGCCAAGCCCTTGAACTAACAGACAACCAACAACAAAGACAAGTCCTGGAGATGTGGTTGGAAAGAGATAACTAGATTTGCTACAATCTTTTACCTAAACTATACCTGGGCAATATATTACCTAAACTGTCCATTTCTCAACCAAAAATTAAGATAGATGCTAAGAATAGTCAAATAGGACCTACACATAGGAAAATAATGCAGACAACAGAAATTGCCTGTGGAAGGTGTCAGATTTAGCCATAGCAATGCTTCTAGAAAGCACCAACTTGAATCTGGGTGGAATGAGACAGTTCAGGACTTCTAGTTTCCATCCCAGTGCTCTGAGAGACCAGAGTGACAGTGATGGAAATTATAGGGCTGTGGGTAGTCAGGAACCACCAGTATTTTGTAGGCAGCTAATCTTTTAAAAGTTACTTTTAAATGTATGCTTTCCAAATGTATTAAGATACATATTTATAACATTTCAAAAGTCAATAATGGGAAAATATATGCAAATATATTTGTATATGAAAAGTTTACTTAAGCTCTAAAGAGTATGCTTTTTTCCTAAATGCTAAATACTAAATAGAAACATTATAAATTAAATTACATTAAATGATTAAATAAAACATATTACCTTAAATTCTTATCTTTTATTGCTATATATTGAAGCCCAGCTACTTTTCTCCACTTATATCAGGAATATGCAGCACAGATTGTACTATAATTTCCCATTTAAAGCATGTTTTTCTTCCTTCTTACCAAGAGATTGTTTTAATCATTTTTTATCAAATTACTATCTTCAATATTTACAGAGATCTCTAATCATCTTTCAATTAAACAGATTAATTGTAATATTTTTACTGTGGGAAAAGATTTTATATCATAAAGGAAATGATCTGATATCATATATAGTGTCAATGGCTTCACAAAATCTTCAGGTACACAGTTGCCTCTGTATTTCAAGTTAGTGCTGGGAATACAAAATGTAAACTAATGTCTTATTCAGAAGACATCAGACACAAATGAAAAAGAACTTAATGTTTTCACAAGTGACCAAATAAAACATTCAATAAAACTATGAAGGCAATCCATTTCACATACAATGAATTTAAAGATGATACCATGTGTTACCAAAGAAGGGTATATAAGAAATCCTATTAAATGCTTCTTGTACATGTATAAAAGTTACTCTTCTATGCACCCCGGTTGAATGAAACAGAAATTATAGAAAATCTGATAAATATGCTTGGAATTCCTGCATGGCAGAATTATAATTTTATAAGAAAATAGTGTGTATTGATTCAAAGAGACATGTAGATTATCGCTGAATTTAAAAAGGCAAAATTTCAGGCAAGATATAATCATGCTTTAAGTAGCTGTCTCTCTCTCTCTCTTTATCCTGGAGATCTATACCACAAAGGTTAAAGATTTTAAATATTTAGTAAAATGTACCTTTTAACCTTCTCTCTCTCAGAAGGCAATCCAAATTCTATTCAATTCATTAAATTAATCCTTGGTGGCCAGAGCAGAATAAGATTTCATTTCTTTAGCATGCAAATGATGCTATTAATGTCTGGAAATATACAGCACAAAAGTCATTTACCTGTCTAAGTGAATTTTGTTCTGAAACCTACAATGCAATTCTTATACAAGCAACAAAGATTTAAAACAATGTAAAATTTAATCTGACAGAAGATGCAAAACAGTCTTGCTTTTATGGATAAAAATTTGTTTTAAAAATTGTTTTTGAAAGGCTATGGGGCTCGTCTTTGGGCACAAAATTGACTGGGGCTATGAACTTTAACCATTTCACAAGTATAAGACGTGAGATCTTCAGGATAAGAACTTCCAGTGACCTTTGGGAAATTATTTGTTACTTATCCTTAGATATTTCAAATCATGTACTTAGCTATGGAGAGTATGCGATATTTCAAAATATTTTTTGAATAGTTTTAGATTTATACGATTATTGTAAAAACATCAAAGGGGTTTTCATCTGCTCTACCCGTTTCCTCTAATATTAGCTGACTTGGATTTGTGTGGTATACTTTGTCATATTTAGTGAACCAACATTGATACATCATCATCATTAGTGTTATTATTAGTAACTGAAGTTTATTCTCTATAAATTTTCAAATTTCTCTAGCTTACACTGTTGTGAACTATTTTGATTAGCTCTTGAGTCCCTTTTATGCAACTGCATTGATTTTTTCTGTTTTGAGAACTGACTTTATTGCACTAAAAGGTCTCGGAGCTTACCTTGAATATTTCCTTCCCCATTCCTAGAATTATACCTTCCTCAAAGAGCTCTGGTGTTTTCTTGCAGAAGAGTATAGAAAATCAAGAACACTGCACTAGATGTGCTCATTTCAACAGGAATCTCATTGTTGACAGACTAAAAAGACAAATGCTTGCATACTAACCCAGTTTTACATACACATGTGCAAATATTTCTTTATATAGGCCCTTTTACACAATATTAAACTAAAACATGAGTTCATTAGAGTTTCTAACTCTAGTTTGTCTACAAATGAATCATCCTAGCCTCCTCCCCTTACTTAAACTCCCCCTCCAACAGTGAGAAACCTGGTTCCTACCATCTGCTGTCCACTTACTTTAATTATTCAATTCCAGTATCCACATATAGGACTTTCAGTAACCCATATGCCATTGGGAAACAACTTTACCAAACAGTGAATAGTGCTATGTATAATTATTTCATTTATACCTTTATAGATTCTATTCATTGGCCACATTATCAGATCAGGATTTTTGTTCACCGACCCTTCAGTGAGGTTGTTTCATATGGTTATATTTAGATTCTTTGTCACCTTTTAGTCCATCCCTCAACTTTCTAGATATTTTTTTAAATTTGCATATATTCATGTTGACTCTGTGCTGTAAAGTTATGTGTATTTTAACAATTGCAAAAATGTCATGTATTGACCATAAGTACCGTATGCAGAATACTTTCATTGCTCTAAAAAGTCTCGAACTTCATTATTTAATTTTGTCCAATCTTAAAGTCCTGGGACCACACATTTTTTTCCCCTTCTTTTTCTTTCCAAATATTGCCTAATGGGAATTATATGGTATGTAGCTTTTTCAAACTAGTTTCTTTCACTTAGTAACTCATTGTCATTTTTTGACTTGATAACTCATTTCCTTCCATCACATATTGTATCATATGAATATACCACAGTTTGTTTATCCATTTCACCTATTGAGCAGCATCTGGTTTGGGGGGCGGGCGATTATGGCTAAAGTTGCTATAAACATTTGTGTGCAGGTTTTGTGTGTATATTTTTTTGGTGTTATCTAGTCTTAAATCTAGTGATTATAATGATAACTTATGTTGATAGAATTTGCTTTTAATGAAGATGTTGAAAATTTTTCATATTATCTATATATGCTCTCTGGTTTTCCCCAGTTTATTTTTACTGATTATTTTGTTTCTGATTATAAAGTTGTAAAATAATTTTGTATATTCTGGATATAGTCTGGAATACATGTGATTGACAATTTTTTTTTCTATTTGTCTTTCACAAGATAAACCTTTTAAATAAAATCCATCTTTTCATTTTTTTCCCGCATGCTTTCTATGCTGTATTCACAAAGTCAACACTGAATCCAAGGATACTAAAATTTTCTTCTAGAAACTTTTTAGACCTACAATTTATTTTTTAGCCAATCATTATGTAAGTTTTTTAAAAGGAATTATTTATGTATACAAGAACTGGGGTACAGGCCAGAGATGCAGGGGGTGGGGAGGGTGAGAGGATTCACCAGAGACAGAATGGGGAATAGAACAGGAAGACTGAAATATACTGCTGAGGGTAGCAGCAGCTGGCAAGACAAGAGAGATCTGCTGCGCCATGTGGGTCCGTTCCCTGGCCAGAAATCAAAGTTGTGCTGCAGTGGCCATGGATGCTTCATAATGTAGTGCTTAACCCCTTGCACCACCAGATAGGCCCTCATTATGTAAGTTTTGATGTGGTATGTAGGTTCATATTTTGGCATGTAACTCTCCAACTGTTTCAGTACCATTTATTGAAAAGATTCTCCTTTCTGAATTGCCATACCTATGCATCTTTTTCAGAATACATTTGCTGTATTTGTTTGAGTCTGTTCCTTTGATCTGTGTTTTTGCCAATATCATTGTTTTGAACTGTTGTGATCTTATAGTCATTTAAAAGTTGAATATATTGAGTTCTCCAACTCAGTCTTCTTTCTCAGAATTGTCCTGGTTATGCTGTGCTTTTAATTTTTGAATATGCACTAAAAATACTATAATCTTCCGGATTAAATCTCAGTCTTTTAGTGGGTTAATATTCCTGTTGTGACCTTCATACAAATTTCTTAAATAGCTTCCTTCTCTCACTTTCTCTCCCCAGTTGAGACAAGAATACTAGATGTGTCTAGAGCAGGCAATGTCTTAAACTCTTGGTTCTGAGTTAGGCCTGTGGTAAATTCTTTGCTCCAGGAAAGTAGGCTATGTTATAGAAAAGGCTCTTAGCATATTTCACAATAATTATTATTAACCTCATTGGAACCAGAGAGGATCTTTTTCAGATTTTCACTGTGAGAAACAGCTAGGATTCCAGGAAGCTAACTATGTGAAAGGATAGGGTCCCTTTAAGCTTTTGACTCCAGAAATTTCCAGGCCTTTCTTCCAGTTCACATTTAGTCTCCTGCAATTCATCAAAATTAGTGGAAACATAACTAACATTTCATGGCTCTAGTGACTTTTGCCCTGGTAAACGGATCTCATCTATAACTCAGAATTCACTTGTCTCTATAGATTTGAGGTGACTGCCATGCAAAGTGATTTTTTTAATGAATCTAAAGATAAAAACATTGAATTTTTTATATCAAGATTTTTCTCTCTCCTTCTAGCTATTTTTATGTTGGAGTTAAAACCTAAAATTTGATGTGTTTTTAAAGCAAATTATTTCGAAGAATTATTCATCCTCCCCTTCCCAACCTGAGTACCCATATTATAAAATCTGTAGCCTGATAAAGACCTCCAGTTTCAAATATATGATGGATTATCATCTTGTACTTGAAAGAAAGTATTAATTCTCTCGGGATGAAGAAGGACACATCATGTTCAGTGATTACTTTCAACATCTGAGGTTTTTTCTTTCAACATTTCTGAATTTTAACTTTTAACTTTAAGTTGAATATATATGAAATACTGGAGAGATTTTGAATTCACTTTAGCTGATGAATGCCTTTCTAATAAGATTAGATTTGTGAAATGCAATTAACCACAGATGTAATATTTACAAGAAATTACTAATTGGAACAATTTACAATAAATTCTTTAAATTAGAAACATATTCAAGCAATACATTTTTTGCCTGAAATCTAGCAGGTATTATATAAAAACATGGCTTCAAACTATATTTGAATTTTATCAAATTCTTATTTTTGGAACTGACTTATCTAAAATAGGAGCAAAATTTGTTCATTTCTTTGGTGTTCTTTGACTCATTTGTCTTCCTTTCTAAGATACCATTAGAAAGGTTATAATGGGAATCCAAATGAAATAAAAGATGTGACTAAAGTAACCCAATAACTGAGTAAACACTCTGATTGTTATGCCATTGTAAAAACCTCATTGTACCTCAAGGTGAATATCAAACACACATCAAGTGTCTTTTTGAACAAGTTAACACCTTCTTCTCATCTTGGAAGGCTACTTGTAGATCTGCTACTCATCCTTCAATATGTAGACAATTTAAATATTATTTCACATAGAAACTAGAAGATCTGTTAGCTCTGAGCTGTGTGGTAGGTTTAGGAATTAGAGTTGAAGATTTAATTCTCCATATAAATTCACAACTTGGTGTGAGAGACCGAGAAGGAAACAATTACAGTCCTGTGAGATAAATGTTATGATAGAGGTTAATATAAACTCTGCTCTCATCCTTATGATTGGAATTATTTGGACATTCCTCTTTGCTTATACTAACCAATTATTTTCCTGATTTTATTTTGTATCATGATACAGTATTTTCATAATCTTCTAATTCAATATATTAGAACATTCATGAAGACAGATAAAAGATCTTATTCACTGCTTTATTTCCATAGCATCTAGCACAATGCCTTGACCAGATGCCAGCTGTCCAAAATGTATAAATGTAAAATATTTAGAGGACAAACTTTCAATATTTTATTAGTATGCAAATGAAGCTTCTTATCAAAATATTTCTATTACAAAGGACATGAAATTTTTTTCAAGGTCTTTATATTTAGAATTACTTGATATAACTTGTAGGTAAGGTATTTTACTGTTAGGGCTACATAACTCCATTTAATTAAAGATTATGATTTATTATGGCAGTATCATTAGACACAATGTAAAGAAATATGACATTATATGAAATAATATGACATTATGTGAAATAATAGCTCAAATGTAAAATGCCTCAAAGGATAATTATAAAATCTAAGTATATTTGCCAAACATTTATTATGCTTTAAAGTTTTAACATACCTGAAAATAGGAAAAAAGTCTACTTTGAGATGAATATTTAAAAAATTAAGAAAAGTATGAAGCCCTTTGGTTAGAAGTGAATATTGTATTAAATTATGCTAGAGTTCAATATTTTAAGAGGTTATTTTAGAGCCCATATTTAATTACTTATTTAAAGGCACCATTAACATTACTAGGAAAAGACCAGTGAAAGGTACAAATAATATTTATTAAATATATTTTATTTCCCTTACTCTTCAATTTAAAAGAAATAAAGCCCAATTGTCAGCATTATATCAGTTTAGGACAGTAAATTTCCTGCCGAATATGAAATACAACAACACAAATTAACTGCTGCTATGAGATATGCAGCCAAGGTTATAAGGTACAATCAGAGTCTCTTTCTTCATGAATAATAACAGATATGAGTGACGCAGAGTTTCTTGAGA
Organism: Galemys pyrenaicus; assembly: GCA_019455555.1. NCBI lineage: Eukaryota > Metazoa > Chordata > Mammalia > Eulipotyphla > Talpidae > Galemys > Galemys pyrenaicus. Next base: position 2,031,634 of record JAGFMF010011828.1, read on the forward strand.
TGAAAAGTTTGGGAAATATACTTAGATTTTAAAATTATCCTTAGAGACAATATATACATGTGATATTTTTTATAGAATTGAAAGGGCAGCCTTGTTTTCATTTATTTGTTCATTCATCATCTATAGTCTATGTGTGGTAAGATGTCTTAAGAGAACAGGTGTATAAAGATGCTTCCTCATCCTCTCTCTCCTTTGCTCTCTTCCCTTGCCTTGTTCAGAAAATGTGCATTATAATATTTATTCTTGAATTTCATCAAGGCATTTAATTATCTTTCCATTTTAGTTTGATAGTTGAAATAACCTTAATCAGCAGATGCTATAGACCTTCTTCTAGAATATTCCATTCCAGATAGCAGCACTCAAATCTAGCACTGTCAGCCAAGTCACATTTGTATTCCTTCAGTTGTCCTCAAATAAAAGGTATACCCCTTCCTCTGAAGCACTCTGCATTCATTGTCTGGTTAATGTAGGGGGAATAAGATCTGGCTCCTGTGCTTCAGTTTGGGAAAGCTTTGAAGCACTATCTCAGCTCCTGAGATCTCAGTGAGATTTGCTGAGGGCTTGAAGCTTCTGCTTCAATTACATTGAACTTCAACTTATACCTCTGCCAGTTCAGCTTTCTTCACTTCCTCCAAGTTTTGTTCTCAAGTGCACTCTCTTATAATCACTTGCATACATATCTCCTTATCAGTTTCTCTGTAAAGAAGATGTAACCTAATAGTATTTGTACTGGAAGTGACCTAGAAAGCAGGTTATAAAAAGGGATTTGGAAATACATCATCTGCTGGTCAACTGATCTGGAGGATAGGTCCTGGCATGTTGCATTGATGTAATTGTTAATAGCTTCATTGGTGGTGAACTGTGTAGAAAGGCATTCCTTTAATGATTGCAAAGTCTCAAGTGTTTGATAGGAACAAGGGAATTAATAATGACTATCAAATTCAATGAGTGCTTTTACATAATATTGATGTATTGGATAAAAACAGGCTGAGATTGATAAATAATTAGTTGAAGATAAAGTGTGGACATTAGAGGGTTTGTTTGGAAGCATATAATGACTTTCATTTCTTACAGCCAGAGGGCAGACAAAACTGAGGATGAGACCTAAGACTTAATTATAAGGGTAACCAAACTCCAGAGAATGTTAATCCTCAATCATAGGAAGGAAAGTAAGGACTAGGAAAGTAAGGACTCTGATTAAAAAGAAATAGAGCATTAAAACTTGGATAGAGATATACTGATATACTACATTTAAGATTCTGAAACCAGAATATTCCATATGCTTGCAGAAATGCAAACCCCTGGAAAATGTCTTTGCTTGAAGATGATGTGGAGATAACTGTCTCACAAGACAACATAAAAGTTTTGGGAGCCAGTAAATGGAGAAAAGGAACTGTATGTAGATGGAACTACAGGATTTTGTAAACATACTGGCAGGAGGTCTGAGAGTCAATGTGGAACTGGATCTTGAAAACACTTGATCAAGGTGGTTGGAATATAAACTTGTTTTCATATTAATGTACTTTCACTTATCAAACATTATATCCCAACCATCTTGATCAAGTGCCTTCAAGACCTAGGATTTAAAAGCTCAACACAAGACCTCAAGTGTTACTACACCATGGAGAGAGCTTTTAGAAGCTGGAAAAGTGACATTCTGTGTTATATTAAATAGAAATGCTCATATGGGATGGTAGGGAAAGGGATCATGATGCTGAGAATAAACTATAAAAACCTGAAGACCACACGAGCTGACCATCATCTATGGTCAACCCTGAAAGACACACCTTTTACCAACATGATAAGAACATACTTCCTAGAATGACACTAGCATCGGTGAGAGTGGTAATTCTCTTTTACAGGCTAAGACTAAGGTTAAGTAAAATATGCTATTATAGAACTGGGCCTGGTACAGTGTGATGATGGGATTTCAAATTTAGAGATGACACCACCAAAACTATCTATCTTTTTGTTAAGTTCCCTTTTAAAATAAGATAAACCAGTTATTGGGCCAAACATTCCATTAGAAGGGAGTGAGCAGTGGGAGAGCCTATGGGGTGGACTGTAGTGGGCACAACGATGTACTCCCCAGAACTGCTCTTCATGTAGAAAGACACTCATTCCCTAGCCTCCAGGAGTACTGGGGGGTGAGAGTTCACATCTGTTCCCTCTCACCAGGATTTTCCAGTGGGGGTAAGGAAACCATTCTCCCCTTGGCTGCTTGCTCTCCTCATTCCTAAGGCCAGTTTGTTGATGTGTAAATTTAGAACTTGAGGAACACAGATGCTGACTGTTGCCAAATGTGCCACCACACTGCTGCTTATGTGAAATAAGCCAGAGGTTGGGTGAAATCAGTGGAAATGAGACAAGTCAAAGATATGCTTTTCCTTAATTTTGTAGCTCTTGTCTGGCCCTTCCTGGCATTAGAGCTACCATCTAGATTTATATTTCCCTGCAGTTTAGAGACCACCAAGTCACTATAATATGCTGGTTGGTCAAGACTCTTTCTGGCTTATTTTATGATGAAGTTGTTTCATATGTACATATGTGTGTATGCACATGTTCACATACACAAATGTGTATGTGCACAAATGTCTCACATTTTCCACTCAGAGCTACATGCTGTGTTTGGAACCGAATCATATCATCTGTCGAGGCTTTTCTCTCTAATAAAGGAAGATCTTGAGATCTTAATAATTTTTCGCAGTTGGGTCTTCGTGTCTTTTGCTAATTTTCTCACATTATGACCAGAAAATTGAATTCTCTATACTAAGAGATTCAGCGTGCATTGGCCTCTATTGAAAAGTCACACACACACAAACTCAAAATCTGTGAAATATTTTTTTTCCCAAAGAAATAGGTCTTAAAACTGCCTTAAATAAGCAAAGTAAGAGCCCTTATGAGGCATTCTTCCTTCAGCAAAAATGGTTACACTTGGGAGTCTTCTGTCTCTGTGTTAGATCTTGAGAGTCTGGTAGCTTTATAGATCAGGATTTAGGAAATTACACTAAAATACACTTAATGTGTGACTTACTAGACTTTCTTTAACACATTCATTAAGTTTATTAGCAAGAAAGAATATTAGATATGTGTTTCAAGTAGATTAATCATTATTTTATTATGCATAAGTTAATCATTGTTTCATTATTTGTTTGTTTTAATTATTCAATTAAAAAAGGTAAACCAGACTAGTAAGATGTTTTATATAACTATTTCATTAGTTAACATATTTTAAAACTTCATGTATACCTAGTGTTCACTCTATCTAGATATACATATATATGAAAAATATTGTAGAGGCAAAGAAAATGGGTAAATGATAGTAAGTTTTCATTATAAATGAAATGTTACAACTTTGGCCATAATGATGAATAAAAGTAAAGTCAATGTTAAAATATTTTCCCTTGAAATATACAGATTGGTTGTCTGCATTTGATAAATATATTTTTATAATGGCTCAAATCATATTTCAAACTGCCTCTACGAATACATCCTCCCTGGAATATTTTAAATCTCTCAATGCATTTATTAGGTGAATATATAAAATGTGAAATGATTATTTAATGAACTTTCTCTTCTGCTTCAGCTCCTACTATGAGGCACCCACCCACAAAACTAAATTGAAGAGAAAATAATATGTCATAAATAGAACATTGCTAAAGTCTATGATACAGTATAATTTAAAAACTTTAAATTGCTAGCAGGAGATAAATGAGGTTCTAGATCTAAAAAAGGAAAACTAAAACATTTCAGCTGCTGTTTTATTGGATGTCAACGTGCAGTCGCTCCGATATGGGGATGCAGCGTCTGAAAGTAAAGTCCAGAACTGCACACAACAGTGGGTGTAAAACAGGGAGTGTTATAAGGCGCATGACTTCAGCATGGTTGGAGGTGATTATTTTGTTCACAGGCAAAATGAAAGCTCCTGATAAAAGGACAAGGATGATGAAATCTTCCAACCACTGCAATGAAACTCTGAAATAGCTGTTTGTGCTGTGTACAAACAAACACTTATTAAGAATAGGAAGAACAGTGCACTACTATGTAAAGAGCAAGGGCGTCATGTGCTAATAGTGAGTAGTAGGCTGCATTTTGTATTGGAAGAAGAAAAATCTCGGTAAAGACATCAAAGGCTGCTTATTATTGCCTATACCTCTACCTTGTAATTCTTTGCAGGGTGTAATTCCTTCAAGGAGTAAAAAGAAATATACAATGGTAGTTCTGAAGGCAGCCATTGTGTAGATCTGAATGCTGCGCCAAGGTGTTTTAATGGACTGTTGGTAGGAAAAGAGAAGGAAATAGTAAGAAGCAGCATATTCTCTGCAGTGCTCTGTTAGATATATTGTTAATAGTGGTGCTGATTGGCTTAAATTATTTCCCTCTCTTTTTTTTTGTTGCTTTCAAAAAAGGATTAATCATCACCATAGGATTGAGGCTGGGACTGAGGTTGGAGAGGACAGAATGGATGATTCACTTAATCCTATTATATCTTTATTTTTACCCTCTACATTTTTTTCACCAACCAAAAAAGTCAAATTCTTGAGGCTTACAAAACCATGCAAAATCATGCAATGAGCAAAATCCATTAGAATCCCGAATTACTAATGATATTTCATTGTAACTACTTTGGCTTCATTTTAAACAACATTTTTAAACATTAAGGAAATAAATTGAAAATATAAATTCAGACCTGAATGGTACTTACTAATAAATAAAACAGATTTCTGAAATTATACTGTTTCCCTGACTGACCTTCTTACTTGGCCTATTGGAAGATCAGAAAGTAGGAGAAAATTGCTATTGAAATAAAACTGCAGATTTCTTTTATTGCAATATAAAGTATAAAGCTACCATGGTTCAGAATTGTCTTTTAATTTCAACAAATAAATCTTAAACATAAATTATCTGCCAAACACCGCTAGTTGCTCAGGATAAAAATGTAAATAGACACTATTTCTTGCCCTCCTCTTGCTTAGAATGAAGCTGTGGAGTCAGAGACTCATACAACAGGTCTGGTTCTTGAAAATCATAATTTATATATTTATATCGTTTGAGAAGGAAAGGATGGTGTCAATCACTAGCTTGAAGATCAGACAGAAATAGGCTAGGGAAATAAGAGAGTACCTGACAACTTGCATGAGGTTTTTACAAGGTGGTTTTATTATTTAAATGGCATGGATTCCAAGATTATTGGAAATACCTCTATAGTAAGGCTAGAATCTCTCTCAACAAAATCATAAACAATTTGAATTATCTGATACTTTGTACTATTCACGCTTCAGTTCCTCTCCATTAAAATAAAAACTGCATGTTGAATACTGCTGGACTTGCTTTCCATTTCCCCTCTGTCAGTGTGATTAAAAGGTGAACACATATTATTTAGCCCTAGGCAACATCTTGCACAGGATCTCTGGTGTTCAGTAGGGAATTATTCTGCAGTTAATGAACTACTGAAAACATTTCTAGCCAAGCAAAATGTTTTATCAAATTCATTTTCTACTTTTAAAATATAAGCTCATTAGTTTTGGCACATGAGGGAAATGCCAATTTATAAAAAGTCATTTAAAGTTAAAAGTGGAATCTAATCAAACATGTTCGGAAAGGAAAGGTAAAGATGGAAATTTTCAAGTAGCACTGTCCCAAACAGTACCATGAGCACACACTCCTCATTGCTAAATCCTCTCTGAGAGCCTGAATAAGCAGAATGGCTTTGATTTTGCTTAATGTATGAGCTTGTGTTTTTCAGAAACTGAATGTCAATAATAATCATTGGAGAGAGTATTCAGAAAGAGAGCATCTTCTTTGTTTTTTTTTTCTCCCCAAACCTTTTTTTCCCCAACCTTTGCTATTTTCCATTGTAAAATTATATCCCAGGTTAATTTTGAAAATCCAAATAATATAAGTGTGTTTCAAGTGTGAAAACTAACTCTGTGAATTCCACTATGGACAGTTGGGTGTAAATCTTGCAGCTATAGTTACCCTGGCTTCTGCTCCTCCTAGAACATTCTATGCATTCTCCAACCTCAGGATTTTGCATTTGCAAAATAGATCTTCCAAAGTAGATAATGCTTTTTTTTTTTAATCTAAAAAATTAGCGTAACTGCTTTTCCCACTTTTTCAGGTTTCTCTAGATTGTTTGAGAGCAGGGTTGACTTTATAGATAATTATATCAGAAAATTGTTTTTTTTTTTTTTAAGCTAGTGTGGTAACACTTGTGACAAGATCATATGCTCAACAAGAATACATATCATCACAGGGAGTAGAAGAGCTACGTGCAGAGGTTCTCACCCAGTTCTGAACAAATATTGAATACCTATCCTGTAGCCTTCTGCCAGGGACTGGTCCCCAAGTCCCCTGGTTCTTACCTTTTAAATATAGGGGATAGAAAGAGAACTCAGAAACTTTGCAAAGTCAATGTCTCCATATCTTTGAAGACATATATAACAATTAAAATCTCCTTTAGGACACATCCAGATTAAATGGTATATTTACTTATTTTAAAGATGTATTTTATTTATGTATTTATGTAAGCGCTGGGGTGTAGGCCAGAGGTGTGGGGGATCAGGGGATTCTCCAGAGACAGAGTGGGGAGCAGAGCAGACAGAGCTACTGAAATACACTGCTGACAGGAGCAGTGGGGAGACAGGAGAGGTCTGTTGTACCATGTGGGCCAGCTCCCTGGCTGGGGATCCCACAGTGGCTGCTGATAGCTTCATAGTGCTGAGGCTTAACCCCTTGTGCCACCAGAGAGGTCCCTAAATGGCATATTTAAACACACACAAAATGAAATCTGATAACAAATAGTGACTCTTCCCTAATATCTGCATATATGTGAAAAATCATTTGTGAGCTTGCGCTTCAACTGTATATAGACATTCTAGTATTAAGGAAATAGGTGTGACAGTGCTTCCATTATTACTATTTTCTACTGTTTTGCACTTTTCAATATGAAAAATGACATCACAAGATTTTTTTTTTCTTTTTGAAAATTATCCACCATCCCAGGAAAGGATATCTAGTTTACCTATCAATGGGGCAGAATATTTGAAAAGATTCATACTTATTATGTAAATAAAATTTATATATCAATATAAGATGTTACGTGCAATAAATACATTAATATATAAAATGCATTACATATTTTTTAGGATCTATGTGTGTGTATGCTACAAATTCCATTACAATCTCTTCCTCTACCTTACAGTTTAGGTTTTAATTCCTTATTAAAAATTTTATCATACCACTTAAAGATTGATCTCACTAACAGAGAAAGTGTAGGCCAATCATATAGTTTAATTCTAGTATGATCTTACCATAAAGGTGCCTGGGAATGTCCCTTGAATAGATATGGTGGTTTTTGAACATAGCCTAATATTGAATTGACCTTTCAAGTAAATTAATTTCACTGTTGGCACATATTGAACTTGTGGTGAGCTGAAGCCTTTCAGGGTTTCTTTACATGAATTGCTGTCAAATCAGGTCTCTGTAATGATCTGCCTGGCTCCTGTCCCCATTACATCTTGATGGATTGAAACCCCATAGTAAACTTCAAAAATCTTATATTTGGGACTTGGTTATGTAGAATTTCATAACCCATAATATCATCACTTGATTTTGTAAGTAGATTTTCTTGTTTGTTTATTTTGCTCTTTGAAGTTTAGCATTCCCAATGAGATCACTATTTACATTAGATTTGTCACTAACACACACACACACACAAACACCTCACACACACACTTCTTGTTAAATATTGTCATTTCCCTTCCTTTAAGGGATATTTACTTGAGTTACTGACAGAGCAACATGTTAGTTCCCTGTATTTCAAAGCACCAAAGTATATTATTATGCATAAAACTATATTTGCCTACTGTGACAAAATGTTAAGCCCAATTGCTTACCCATTTGTTTGTGCAATGGTATAAAGATAGCTTAGGGCACAGCCAGAGTTAATTTATTGATTCTGAATTGCAAACTCACTGTTTACCAAGCATTGTGCTAGGTGATGGGGACAGGACAGTCAAATTCTACTCTTACAAAACTACAGGTAAGAGGGGAATAATAGCATTTTTACTAAGCAGAGTAATTCCAGTTTTGCTTTAGATCATCCTGTTTATTTTTATCAAAAGAAGGCTGGAGGGCCTCCATGGTGGTGCAAGGGGTTGAGCGCCATACTGTGGGCCTTCTGTAGCCACTGTGGTGCTGAGTGCAATCCCTGGCCAGGGAGGGACCCACATGGTACAGCAGCCCTCTCCTGCCTCACCTGCTCGCTCCTCCTCTCAGCAGTATACTTCAGCCTGTCCTGCTCCCCGCTCTGTATTTGGTGAATCCTCTCACCAACCCCACTCCCACACACCTCTGAGCTGTACCCCAGCTCTTTTATGTATAAATAAATAAAATCTTAAAAAAAAAAAAAGACTTGGGACTTTTATTGAGATTTTCTGTCTCTTTCATTTTCTTCTTTAGTTTTTACTTTCTAGTATGTGAAAAAATGGGTATTTTCTTCTTTCCCTTCAAATTGCAATGATTTCTTTGTTGTTGTTTAGTCATTGAAAATCCCACCAAATATATTTCCTCTCCTACAGGACCAATTATGTTGTTGTTACCTAATGTGGCAGAGAAAGTCAAAACCATTTCTTTAGTTGTTTCTACACTGTTGGATCTTAATAAAGTCTGTCACATTTTCAACCCACATTTTGGGCATATTGCATGCTTTTTGTTTATGCCAGCAGCTCTAAATGGCAACATTTTATATAGGATGCAATAGATGGTTCCAATAATTAACATCTTTTTTTCTACTTGTTAATGCAAACATGTATTTTACTTTCTGGACTAGAAAATTTGGCTTCTTTTCTCATTAGTAATACTGTCACCTGCTTCAACTTGAAATGCTGTGCAAAACCGTTTGACATTTTATCACAATCTAATTTATATGCTTTGATCTTCTAACAGTGGAATTTATTCCTGCCCAACTCATTGAAATTATGTATTTTTAACAAATTCAACTTATTTACTGACTCAGAATCACATTCTTCAAAGAATATACAAATTCAGTTTGTGTTTAGTAAGGGTTTAGAGTGCTGAGTTTTTAACTACTAAAACATTAAACTAGATTTTCAAGTGAAGCATTTGTTATTTTTTTTGGGTGTTTTAGAATTTTTTAGAATCTTTTAGAATTTTGTTCTTTTAGAGTTTAGTTATTATTATAAAATATTGTGCTTAACTTAAAAATATATTGACTAAGTCAAAAGGCAAGAGAAAAATATCAGATGGTTTCACTAGTAGGAGGAATATGAAGAAACAAACAAACAAAAAATGGGGCTCAAGGAAAAGAACAACAATAAAAAAACAAACAAACAAGAACAAAAAGACAAAGACAATTCAAAAGCACCTTGAGGGGTTGGGGAGGAGGGACTTGGATGAAGGCAGAAAGAGCACAAGGAACTGAGGTGACAGTGCACTGGTGAAATGGTGGTGGGAACTTCATGGGGACTACAATTGATGTCAAATATGTATAAAGAAATTAATAAAAAATAATTTAAAAAATATATATTGAAGCAAATTTCATAAAATTAAAAATGTCTCTCATCAGAACTATTATTTCAGAAGTATACTTACAGAAATTAAGATTGTTTAACCAAAAAGAAAGACTATATAAATAATATATAAATATGTATTTCCTAGGTATAGAATTTCACATTGACAGTTTTGTTTCATTGCAATTATTAAAACTCCACAGGTTCTTACTTGCAGTTCTTTGAAGGTGAAGTCTACTACAATTTTTATTTTTATTCCCTCTGTTATGTGTATGGCTGATTTTAAGTTTTTTTTCCTTTGTCAATGTTTTTAAGCAATTTGATTGTGTTGCAATTTTAATGTAGTTTTCTCATGACTTGGATTAACTGAACTTCTGGAATCTATGAGTTTATAGCTTTTGAGTTTGAAAAAAACTGATATCACACTTTCAAATACATTTTGTTTCTCTCTGCATTTTGTGATTCCAGTCACACATATATCAAACCCACATCTCATTTATTATTCTTAATTTTTTCAGACTCTTTTCTTACTCAATATTTTATTTTTGATAGTTTCAACTGTTGTTTTATATTATCCATTGTTTGTTCTATAGTATTTAATCTACTATTAATCATATTCAATATATTTTTAACCACAGACATTTTTATATCATCTCCTAAAGTTCAAGATTTTAGAAAGTCTCTCATGTATCTAACATACTTCTGCATCCTCTATTTTCTTGCATGCTTATTTTACTTTCTTGAAACATCAAATACAATTAAACTTTTTAAAGGTATTCTTATAATTCTATAATTGCTATCACTTTAGGTCGTTTCCATTGACTAACTTTCACATCATTATGCATCACATTTTCTTGTTTATTTCCATGCCTCATAGTTTTTCACTGGATGCTATCTAGCTTGAATTTTTTCTATTTGGGTACTATTTTATATTTCTTTTTGTAGACTTGAGTTTCAGCCTGAAATATAGTTACATTTACTTTGAAACAGATTGATCCTCTGAAGGTTTGTTTTTAACTTTGCTAAATAGGATTAGAATAGGCTTTAGTCTTACCCTATTTATGAAATAATACCCTCCTGTATATTCCTCAGGCCATGTGTCATAAGGTTTACTGCTATCAACTGGAATATATCCTATATATATATATAGCCCTGTATTACCCCAGGAATTCTTTCTTCTTTTCTTTTATAATGATTCCTTCTCACCTTTTTTATTGATAAGTACTGAGCAGAGAACTACTGGGAAATGCTGACAAATTTTCCCAAGTCCTCTCTCTGCAGGTCTCCTTTCTCTGCATATTTTGACTTCATTTTCTTTCTTGAATTCTCAACAATGTCTCCTTAACTCAGGAAGGTCACTGGGCTCTAATTATTGTCCCTTTTCTTAAGCTGTGGTCTGGAAATTATGTGTGTCTATATAGATGTATACATATATACATCTATATAGACACACATATATATACATACATACACACATATATACATATATACACATATATACATATATCTATATATATAGCTAGTCTGTTAAGACAACTGTCTCATCTCATTTGTTTCTTTTCTTTCAGTGACAACTGTCCTGTGATATCTATTATTGAAAGTCTGAAAATCATTGATTCATATATTTTGTCTGGTGTTTTTGTTAATCCAAGTGAGGACGAATCTGGTCCTTTCTATTTCACTATAAAAGATAGCCAATGCAAGATCTAGCAAGTTTTACTTCTATGCCACTACATTATTTTCTCTATTTCTATGTCCCTACTGAGATTCTTTATTTATTCACTCATTTTGTTCATCTTTCACTATCAATCCTTAAACATACTTACTCTCATTCTTTAAAGTCTTTCCCCCTAGTTTCTGCACCTGAGATATCTGAAAGTATGCTTTTGTTGACTAATTTCTTCATGACCATGAAAAACATGATTTACATATTTCTGTTTCTTTGCATAAGCTAGTAATTTTAAATTTTATCACAGATATTTTAGACAGCTTGTAGGCACTCTCTATTTTGTTACTTCCTTTTCACTGTCAGTGAGAATGTATACAGATCCAGTCATTATGGAAAATAATATTGACGTTTCTCAAAATATTAAAAATAGATCTACCTTATGATCCAGCAATTCAACTACTAGGTATCTCTCTAAAGAGTATGAAAATACTAATACAAAGGGATATATACAAGTCTATGTTCACTGCACACCTGTTTTACAATAATTATGATATGAAAACAGCCTAAGTATCCAATGACAGACAGATGAATGAATTAAGATGTGTCTAGGGCCTCCCTGGTGGCCTAGGGTTTGTCTCAGCACTAACTCACATATGGCACAGACCTCTCCTTGACTGCTGCTCCCCTTCACAGTATATTTCAATACATACACCTGTCCTGCTTCCCACTCTGTCTCTGGTGAATCCTCTTACCCCCTGCATCTCTGGCCTACAACCAGATCTACACAAAAGTAAACATAAAATGCTTCTATATACAATGAATAAAGATGTTGTTTACATGTACAATGAAATGCTACTCAGTTAATCTTTTTTTTTAGAACACCCTTTCTTTTCTTTTTTTTTTTTTTAAAGATTTATTTATGTATACAAGAAATTGGGTCTAGACCTGAGTTGCAGAGGTGAGAGGAGTCATCAGAGACAGAGTGTAGAACAGAACTGGCAGATCTGCTGAAACACACTGCAGAGGGGAGCAGAGGGGAGCAGCGGGAAAGACAGGAGAGGTCTGCTGCACCATGTGGATCAGCAACCTGGGTGGGCTGGGATCGAACTTGTGCTGCAGTAGCTGCAGACTGCTCAGCAGTGCTAGGCCTTAACCCCCTGTGCCACCAGGGAGGCCCTAATTTTCTTTTTAAGTGAAATCTTGCCATGCACTTCAATGTGGATGGAAGTAGAGGGGATAATGCTAAGTGAAATGAATCAGGAGAAAGACAAAGCTTTATTTACTCGTGTGAAATATAAAAAAACAAAGGAAAAGACAAAAACAAACCAAAATTAATCCTTAAAATCTAACTGGAGAACTGAGGCTTCTGGAAGAGGGAGAAGAAAAAAGGGAGAGAAGGCCCAATGAGTTGTGGTAGATCTTTGATGGTGGGTGTGGCTTGGTATTACACATTTGAAGAGGTTTGAACAAATGCCCTGGCTATGTCTTCTTTTTATTCTTTTTACTGGAGTATTGATTTGTTATCTAATTTGGTTTTGTAAACTAAATTTTCATGTACTGCAAACTTTTAAGGTTATTTATATTTTACTTAAGAAAAAATATTTGCTGGATGCATTGAATTTTTAATAAATAGTAGCCCTTTATAAATTTATAGCATGTGTTACAAAATTTTTATCCTTCTAAGATTGATTAAATGCACCCATTTAACCAATTATCTTTTTAATATTTAATAAACTGATTTTTTATTATTTTGGATTTACTGTGATCGGGATCTTAATTATGTTGTCTTTATCCATGCCCTTTACCCTCTTCCATTAACAGAGACATCAGCTTCTGTTTATTACTCACGTTATGGATGCCTACCCTAGGCTAGAAGAATACATAATATAAGCTCTTCTATTGCCTGTACTATTCTTGCTTTCTGTTACCAGGATGAACTAAGTTATTCATGATGTGTCCCCAAGAGCTTGTTGGTAAGCAGACTTGTAAATTTCCAGACCTTTTTCCTCCTAGTCTGTAGTAAAGGTTCCTCTTGGGAAATTCTGCTGTTGCAAATTTAACTTTCCCAAGTATGTACACAGACCATCACTAAATGGGTGTACTCCTGAGGGACCTAGGGGAGGAAATAGCTTTGAGGCAGAGGGCAAGGCATGGAGTATAGAGTAGAAGAAACTCCAAGTCTCAATGCTCGGGAGAAAAGCACTAGTGAATAGAGTTCTTGAACCAATATGAATCATGCGTTGTTAGTTTGTACAGAGTTTTCTTTTAAAGAAATAAGGACTTTCAGTCTTATGGTTGGCAGTCAGGTTTCCTTTAGTGGCCATAAATCTTCCCCAAATGCTAAGAACCTGTTCGAATTTGGCAAGCCAGCTGAGTAAAAAGGTCATCTTCTTGCCTAACGGCAGATTCCGTAGTTTTTACCACACAATTCCCTTTATGGTCATGATTGTCCCTTGCAAAAATATAGTGTTACAGCAGAACTCATAAAACTGCTGCCTCTGGAATAAACAGGAAAGGGCACATTCTCATTTCAAAACAACTTATGCACCAATAGAGTTTTGCTTCCATTTAAAATGGAAAGCAGTGATTCAACTAACAATGCCGTAGATTTGATAGACTGTCTGTGTGACCTTTCCGCGCGTATATGAATCTGCTTGCACTTACTTGGATGGGCACATCTTTTAGATTGTAGAGACTGCTATTACTCTCACATATATTTGCAGTTCCTATAGGACAGTAAGGCTGTCTTTTTGGTTAGTTTAAGACTCAGCACAGTTTTAAGTACAAGGAGGAGTTTAATAATACATGTGTTTTCAGCACTTTCAATCCTGGAAGGAAGCAAAAGGAAAAAAAAAAAAAGTTGTACATGTTGAAGAATGGCTGCAGCTTCAACCTGAAAGAGAATTTAAATTGACCCTCACGCTTTGAAGTTAGCAAGAACATGATGTGTGGAAGAAAGAAAGAACAATAAAAAATCCAAATATGCAAAGCCATTTTTAAGTACAGTGGGTTATGTCAGAAAAAGCATGGCCAAAGACTTTTCAATGGGAGGGATGGTATTTTATATTCTTGCTGCAAAGGAATAAAAGTTTTGAGGAATAAGTCTTCCTAAGGAATATGATTTGTAGGAAACAGTATCCCACTGATCTTTAGCTACAGGGATAAGAGGTCACTGTACAAGACACTGTCTAGTTTTTGAGTTTTAAATGCTGTGGTCCAGATATGCCTTGTTTTTCATCGACTATGACCTGCAGATGTGGAGAGCTCTAGTCTTGGGCAGCCTGGATCAAAACCTGCACCTCAAATCTCTACTTAATGTGGAAAAATTATGATTTGTTCCTCATTTTGTTTTATCTGCAGAAGGGGTTAATGAGAATGTTTAACTTGGCGGGGGTTCTATGCTATAATTAAAAGAGCTAATACATGTAATGCCCTTGAATCAGTGTCTGGTACTATAGAAGGACAAAAAGGTCAGCTACTGCAAATAGTTGTAGAAATAGTAATAGAAGTTGCATTAATTTACTTGAGATGACATAAAAAACTTGAGCTTTCAAACACAGATAGGGAGGCTTAAAACACAAAAATGTATTTTTTCTCAGAGTTCTGGAAACCTGAAATCTAAAATCAAGGTGCTTTCAGGACCACACTCATCTTTGCCAGTTACAGCTTCTCTACCCCACTTTCTTCTTTTTTGTATCACTGTGCCCCAAATCTTCCTTTGTTTTCTTTTATAAGGCCAATAGTCTCTAGATTTTGTCACTTCACTAAATTCAGGATAATTGTTTCTTAGACTTTTAATGTACATCTGCAAAGACAGTAAGTAAGATCTATATTCATAGGTGCCAGAAATGAGACTTAGACACATCTTTGGGGTAGGACAGAAATCAATCCACTGCACACCTCACTCTTCATGATTTAGAGGTGGGTTAGTCCACACCTATGACTCTTTGTGGACAGGTGTTTGCACACCTGTTTTGTTGAATGTAGTCCCCATTTTTTTAAAATGATCTCAGTAACAGGTTTAGAATGGATAATTCTAGTTCATCCAGTCAAGTCTTTCCAGGAATTTGAGGACTTTTCTCTTATGGTGACTTACTAGTAGTCTTATACAAGCAGAAGTGATGCCATTATGCCCAATTACATAGAAGAAGCCATTTGCTTTCCAATACAATGGTGATAGGCTTTCAAAAAGAAGTACAACTTGGGCAGTGAGAAAACTGGGAGGGAGAGAACAAAAGAAGAATGGAGGAAGAGAGGAAAGTTTTGGTTAAACAGCATCTACCTATTTTTCACTTAAAGGATTCCTCATTTTATATCACTGTGTAATAGAAACTGCCTGTAGGTCTTCTTTCTTGTATGAGATGAAGGAATGACAACTTCTTGAAGGTAAGAACTGTGTGTGATTGATCTTTATAACTTCTTACAGTTTCTATTCCACTGCTGTTACACCAAGAACTCAGTAGACATTTGTTGAATAAATGGGGATTGGTGGGATTAGGGAAACAAGTCTTTTAAAATCTTATAATATGTTCTAACAACTGTGCTTGGTACTGTCCATAAATTCTGTCATTGAATCCTTGTAACATCTTTGTAAGGCAAGCATTCTTATCTCTATTTTAGAATTAAACCATGACAGAAAGAGTTTACATTGATTTCTAAATGATATCTAGTTTAAAGCAGTGGAACTGAGATTTGAAAAACTTGGCCTTCAAGTCTATCTAGTCCCAAAACCTGATATTCTAACAGAATTTATAACAAAGACAAATGTTTTGGCCGTGATTTGTAAGAAATGACCTAATGAAAGAGGTGGTTGCTTGAATTCAGCTTTAAGGAATGCATATAATTTCTAACTAGAAAAGAACTGGGAAGATGCTTTAAAAAAAAATCAACTCATTTAAATTCCTAGTTCAGAACTCTCCAGTAGCTTCTCTTTATGCCTCAAATAAAATTCAGACGTCTGATCCTGTCTCAAAGTGCCCTCAGGACCTGGCTTTTGCCTTCTAGTCTGGCTTGCTCTCATTCTTCATCTTCAGCTACTTTAGAGTCTCCTTTCTTCCCCCTAAACACATTCAGCTCATTCCTATTACTCTCACTGGCTTTTCTTTCTCTGGTATACAATCCTGTCCTCTCATAAGTAGTTCTTTTCTATCATTCAGATCTCATGGAGAAAACACATTAAATTTAAAAGTTTGCTGCTCATTTTGACCATATAAACTTATTTTAATTACCCAACACTCTGAACTAGTTGACATTTTCATTTTCATTTACTTGAGTGCTATTGTCTTTTCTCACTCCTTCAATGGAATGTAAAATATTCTAAAAGAGACTAATGTCTGTTTTGGTGTTGGGTTGTGTTACAGGCCCTGACCCAAAATAGTCGACCCTTTGCTCTCTAGGGAAAAAGCACAAGGTGGAGTTGAACCAGGCAAGGTTTTTTTAGAGACATGTGCATGTGGGAACTTGTGCAGAAAGGAGTTTAGCTTGGCTCCTTGAAAGGAGTTAGGAGGAGATATTTAAAGCATAGGTTTGCCAGGCAGGGTGGAGGAATGTAGCAGTATAGCTTTTCTGGGTTGTTCTAGGTTGAACTATGCACGGGCATTACAGAGGGTTTATACTCTAGCAGACTATGCAGGCTTTAGACTTTCTCCCTTCAGGGTACTGTAAGATAATCACTAGCCAAGAAGTCATATCTTTTCTCTAGCAAGGTATTTTGTTGTCAGTATGGTGTACCAAATTTAGGGGTGGGGGGCTCTCCAGTCCATGATTTAATCCACCTTTTCAAGCAGGACCTAGGAAACTCTTTCTTTTGGCTTGCAATTTCTTTTCCTAGGTTGTCTCACTTGTACTTCCCCAGACCTCTGGCTTTCACAAATCCTCAGTAGACATCTGTTGAGTGAATGAATGAGAGTATAGCAGTGTGGATTGGCTGTGGATTGGCAGGGCCCACCGTGATTGTACTCAGATGTAAGAGAATGAACATTTGAAAGTAGTTGGCTAGAGTACAAAGTGCATTAAGGATAGCAGGATATAAAGCAGGACATTCTGATATGGCCAATTCGATGTTGGAGCTGTATTTTTTTTTTTTTTCCCTTTCCTTTTGATGTATTTGCATCAAAATGGTTCTGGCAAAATAGATGGGGCGATGACAAAAATAAAACATGGCAAGAATTAGTAGGCATTTTTTGTTATAACTACAAAGGAAGAGCCTGCATTTTCTTTGTTTACTTTCTGGACATTGTGTTGATCAAGTAATGGGAATTAGCTTCCTTTAGAAAGATAGCTTCAGTAGAGAAGAAAAGTTATGATTGATCTACAAGAAAGTAATAACACAGTGAGGAAGAAAAGAACTTTCTGGAAGGCAGGAGTCATGAAAGGGTGCTGATGTTCAGTGAGAAAAAAGAGATTTAAAGAGTAGCAGCTATCTTCAAAGAGGATTTTTGAGGAGTCAGGTGGGTAAATAGGACTGATTAGGCTACTTGGAGTGTTTTGTGTGATGGTTTCTCCTACTTTACTACCTCTTCAAGGTACTCCAGTTGAGAATTGTATGGTTTTTTCCAAACCTGTAAGAGCTGGATTTATGAGTCTCTAAGTTTTAAAGCACAGATCTATTTGAGTTATACTTGTATGTTCATTTTTATTAGTAAACCAAGTTGGAATACATATCTTCAATCTTGACTTCTTTCTTATTTCTCATTTCTGCCAATCAGTGAACAAGAACAAATACACGAAGGAAAAACCAATGCCAAGTTAATAATTTAAGAGACTAACAGTTGACTGCTTTTTCATAATTATAAAATATTAAAAATATATAAGTTTATCATTGATTATTAAGGGCATATGGGAATATTACTGAGAATAATTTGTGCTTTTTGATGCTGATATATGTTCAGATTATACTATATGACCCCATAAGTCTTCCTTTTTCAAATAAACGTTTTCCATGAAATAGCATGTAACAAATCAGGAAGCTTATCAGAAAACTGATCAAAATTGGGTCTCCCTGGTGGCGCAGCAGGTTGAGTGCAGCACTGTGAAGCATCCACAGCACAGCAGCGTGAGTTCGATCCCTGGCCAGGGAGGGAACCCACATGGCACAGCAGACCTCTCTGTCTCGCCCGCTGCTCCCCTCGGCAGTGTACTTCAGTTGCTTTGCCTATTTTGCTTCCCCACTCTGTCTCTGGTGAATCCTTTCACCTCCCATGACTCTGGTCTGTACCCCAACTTTTATATGCATAAATAAATAAATCTTAATTAAAAAAAAGGAAAACTGATCAAAACTGATTCCCCAATATATAAGTATAGGAATAGTACATTTATTAGGTTGATGATTTGGCCCATTGACTCCCATTTTTGGAAATTATGTTTTCAAGTGAGAAGTCAAAGACTGAGCAAAAGACCATAGAAAGTACATGGTAACATGGAGACACATGTCTCATTGTCTCTGTCCACCTCTCCCTTTCCTGTGACTTCCCTTCATATCCCATTTTCAAAATTATTTCTTGAAAACAAGTATAGAGGGATCAGCCACACTTCATGCTTTCACATACTTCCATGAGGCCATTCATACAGATAAAGAAAAGCAATAGACCCCCAAGCTTTGATTCATCTATGGAAGTCAGTTTTCTCTTCATGAGTAAGCATTTTCTCTAATTTTGTGGTGAAATTATTGACTGGGAAACTTCCCAAGAGTTTCTAAAAGTTGAAATAAATTACTCCCATTGGTTTCTCTTTTATCCCCTATTCTTCAAAATATAAATACCATTTAGTTAAATTTATTTTCACTTTTTGGCTTACTTTACCTTTCTAAAGACAACCACAGACTGCATATTTCACTGCTAATATTTACCCCATAATTTACCAATTTCAACTGTGTAGCAGCAAACCAATTCCAAGGTGACTTTCCAAATCTTTTTTAAAAACCAGATGGCATGACACCAATGATTTGGTGCAGTGTCCAATTCTAATGAAAGATTAAACATTTTAGCCAGCAATTCCAGTGTCCTCTGACTGCTTTAAAAACATTTGGTTGGCTGCCATCTGTTCTTGGTGATTTATTTATGTCTTGTTTGTCAATTTATGCTAAAGTATCCTCTCAACTTATTTATTTATTGATCAATTCTGCCAGTCTATGCACTATGAAAGTCAATAAAACTGTATTAAACAACTAACCTGTGCCCAGCAGAGTGTAGGGTAATGTGGAAAATGCAGAACATTTGAGATATGTGTCCATTCTCCAGAAGCTTATCTTTAATTGGTAAAAATCAAAACCCAAAATATGAGGGGACAAGTAACACAGAAAACCCTTAGCTCCTTGTAGCAGGCTTCTCTGTGTCCCTGCTAAGCTCTTCTATTACTCTGTGGAATTTCCAAAAGCTGTTTCGAGTGCTCAGGAATACTCTCCTCATATTCTTTTTGGTTAGCATCCTAGAAGAGGAGGCATGTCAGCTAGGCCACTATTGTAATGATTTTCTTGAAACTTCTGCCTCTCTCCTGGACTGGCTGGCACCATCCGTGTTTGTTGTCTGCTCTAGATCTGGCTTGATGCTGACCAAGTCAGCATTTGGAGGGTAAAAAAAAAAAAAAAAGAATTCTGCTCTTTTTAACTCTTTGCTTTTTGAGCCCTGAAGTGTGGCTGACTGAACACTGCTCTCTCCCGTTCCTTTGTCCAGAATGACCCCTCATCTTCTGTACCTCTTCTTTAGAACTTGTGACTGGAAAATAAACTTCATAGCATTTCCATTTCCTATTTGATTTCATCTGCCTCTGACTATGGGGCTCATTCTTGTCCTTCCTCTTGCAACCAAAAATAACAATTTCTCTTTCATTTAGACACATGCAGAGAAATGCCGGGATGTATCACTTATCCTAAATGTCTACTCTTCATTTGCTTCCAAATAAATCCACTTGATTAACCCTCACAACCGTACAAAGTGGCCACAGTTATACACGTTTTACAGTAAGTATACTAAAGTTTAGAGAAAAGGAGCTCAGACAGCTAGTAAGATTCCATTATTAGAAAATATTGGCAGTATCTTCCATGAGTGGGAAACTAGCAGTTTGACTGCTATGATTTGCATTCCTTTTTGTTATATAAAAAAGTAATACTTTGAATATAGAAAAACTAACAAAGACATGATAGAACTTTAAGTTAAATTCACAGTGGCTGATTGGCCACTCCCTTGGAATCATTTCCTTTTTTGTTTTTTAACTCTGAGATAACCCTCTAAGCCAAATTTGAAATCAATAAACAATAAAGCCACTGCTCAAATCAGGCATCAGTTGCTTCCGAACCTGTCATGTGTCAGCTTCTGACTGGCAAGTGAATCACAGCCAAGTACTTATTACACTTGTAGGCTCCCTTCCAGCACAGTCTTCAATTATCTTCGTTATCATACAGCAAAGAACATTTGCTTGATGAAGTAGGACTGATTTGCTTATTGTATGTCTCTGCATTCCCATTAATCTTTCTAATTCTGTATTTTGTATTGGTTTTCTAGTTATTAGTGTTAATTCATGAACACATGCTTTATTACTAGGGCTGTCTTCCAGTGGTGGCCAGTGCTTTGCAATGTGCAGAAAACATAACAAATTTCCTGGTTCTGAAGATTTTGCAGGCTTGGTATGTATAGCTACACTACAGTAGACAGGAAATGATGTTGGTGTTTTAGCTGCTGGAGCCAAAGAGTAAATAGGAATCTACTAACTTTACCTTAGTCACTGAAACAGACTTCCCTTCCTTATTCCTGTATCTTAAATGTGGTTTGAACAATGTATTTTCATATATTATTGCAATGTTGCTTCTTCATTTTTGTCCAGTGGTCTTTAGGTAGAATGTATATTCCATGATGACACTAACTATAGACTCAGTCTTATGGTATGAGTCTAACTAAAGAGCCTCCTGAGCTTTATGACAAAGAGTTCCCTGTTGGGTGACCTACATGAACTCTCTAGCTTATAATTAAATCCTGATTAAGAAGTGTTCTTATTATGTCTCTTCAGAAGTTCCCACATAATCAAAAGGTCATAGTTCTGGACTTTGGGATTAACCTGTCTTTTCCTATTCATTAAATTTCCCTAAGCATCTTCATACCATACCTAACCGAGGGCAAATCCAGGGAGAGATCTTGACCTCTCTTGAATACTACTTTAAGGAAAGAGGAAACACTAATTAAGAAATTAAAAAGTTTTCTAATCAGTTACTCTTCTCAGTAGTGTACCATTTCCATAAGACAGGAGAAATCTTGCTTCATAGCTTGAAAAATGTAAACTTGCCAAAGGGCATATATAAAAAACAATATGGTAGCATGTGAGAAATAGCCATATGGCAGATTCCTAGAGATATCTGAAAAGTTTTGTTAAAAAGTGGATTTTTAGAAAGTGAAACATTGTTAGGAGAAAGATGGTGAGGGTTAAAATACCTTTGAATTTATACATGTAATATAATTATATGTCTAATATCCCTGAAAATTTATAAGTCTATTATATCTAGTAGGTAAAGATCCCAAAAGAAGGGAAGCACAGATAGTCTTTTACTTGGGTATCTATATCGATTAAACTTGTTAATTTATCATTTATTGTCTTGCATCTTACTTTCATGTTGGCCACTAAACCTTTTCAGATACCAGCAGGAAGTCACTATTTCTTCATTTCCAATCAATTTTTATCATGTTCATTTTTGTGCCAACATACCCTGGGAGGTAAAGTATATGAATAATGATGTTTTATGACAGCAATTATTCCTCAGTTGATTATGCATTACTCATAGTGTGAACACTCAGTGAAATTTACATTCTCTTTCTATAGTTAAATGTTATTATCCATTTCATATTATTAATATCTGCTGGATATAACATAATCATGCCTCATTTCCAATATTGAATGCTTTTGAATGGTCATATGTCTTTATAAGCTTTTTCTTTTAATTACTAATATTTTATATCTTGTATAGTGTCATAAATCTTAATAAGGGGAAGAATCATGGCTGATTCTTGTATCATTAAATGAAATACAGTGACTAAATCTTTTATTTTTTTAAATTTTATTTATAAATTTTTGACATCAATTGTGGTCCCCATGGATTTCTCACCACCATTTCACCAGTGCACCATCACCTCAGTTCCTCGTGCTCTTTCTGCCCAGTGACTAAATATTAATCAATTAATGATTGTATCTTTCTGCATGTCATATTTGCCCTGTCTCCATGAAACTAGATGCATGTACATACTTGCTTCACACTAATGTTTCATATTCTTTAGCCTACTTTGTTTTTTTTTTTCAAATAATTTGATATTTGTACTTAGAATACTTCCAAAAGATTTTAAAGTAGTTTTCTACAAGGTTACAAGGTACACTGTAGCTTGGATGTCTTGTCAAATTACTTTTCAAATCTCTGTTCTCAGGAAAATCTCAATCGTTTGATTCTATTCAAAATGCTTTGAATAGACTTTTCTTTCTTTTTGAAACCAAAATTTGTTCACTTTTGGTCAAAGACATTAAAATATTATTATAAAAAATGTTCATTGTAAGCTCAGAGAAAAAGTCTACTCACATGCAACCTGTTTCATAGTTTTGCTATTATAACAAATAATGCTCTGAGTATCCATAGACATACTTTTTTAGTGTACATTTCCTTGAGTTAAACTTTTAGAATTTATTTTGAATGTCACCAAGAAAACATTCCTATTTAGGTTAAAATTTTATCATTTGCAAAATGATCTCTTTCTCTCCCTGTAAAGATATCTTATCTATTCCTCTATCTACAATGGTGATTACTGAAAATAATTTTTGGACAGAATTGAAAGGTTTTGTTACAAAATATATTATCTGGAAGGGTAATAATGGAGAAAATTAAATGCTCTTTGGAAGAAGATGGAAAATTACATCTCTATATGTATGGAATATATGTATGGAATATATGTATGGAGTGTTTTCACATATTTATGTTTATTGACCATCAATGTTTCTTTAATAAAGAACTGCTTGTTTATTGGGCCTCCCTGGTGGTGCAAGGCGTTAGGCACTGCATTATGAAGCATCCAAGACACTGTAGCACAAGTTCGATCACCAGCCAGGGAAGGGATCCACATGGCATGGCAAACCTCTCTTGCCTCAACTGCTGCTCCCCTCAGCAGAGTATTTCAGTCAATCTACCTGTTCTGCTCCCCACTCTGTCTCTGGTGAATCCTCTCACCCTCTACACCTCTGGCCTGTATCACAGTTCTTGAATGCATAAATAAATAAATTTTTAAAAAGAATTGCTTGTTTATTAATTTTCTTTGTCCATTTGTCACTGGTATTTTCTTCTTATTGAAATGTCAGAAAAATTAATAAATTTGAGATGTCTTCTATTTCATGGTACATATTCTTGTGTATACATTTTTTTTTTGCTCAACTCTATTAATCTTTTCTTTGTAATTCCTTCCTTTTAAACTAAAAAAAATCACCTTTGTCAATTTAATATTGACCCTTAAATTTCCTTAGTCTTTTTTTCACTTTCCCCTACTTACAATATTAATAAATTTATGATTTGTTTTGTTTCTTGCAAAACTTGCCTATTGGACACACTTATGCTTTCCCCTTAGGTCTCGTGTTTGGTGTGCATGAAATTTGTCCTTTAGAAAGTTTGGTTGCTTTTACCATCTTGTTTGTCATTCTCTCCTTCTGTCACTAGCATTTTTACTGCTCTGATTTCACTGCTCTCCAGCACAAATCAGAGGTCCTGTTATATGACAGGCAAAGTGATAGTTTTAAAGTGATGTCTAATCTCTTATTTCTAGAACAGGTGAATGTGTTGCATTGCATGGCAAAAAAAAAAATCACTTAGAAAATGGAATTAGGGTCATGGACCTTAAGATAAGCAGACTATCTTGGATTATCTGCATGGATCCAACATAATCATAAGGATCCTGAAAACTAGAAGAGAAAGATAGGCGAGTCAGTCAGAGAGGAGTAATAATAATAGGCAAAGTTTCCAAGGATGAGAGACTTGATTCTGTTCTTCAATTGGACAATGAAGGAAGGAAGCCATAGGGTTGGTCTTCCAAATTTGGGACTGAGCCTTAGCTAACAGTCAGCAAGGAAATAGGAACCTCTGTTTGACAAACACTTGACAGAGCCTTAGCTAACAGTCAGCAAGGAAATAAGAACCTCTGTTTGACAAACACTTGACAGAGCCAAAATTTGACTTTAGCACAATGACACCCATGCTAGACGTCTGTTTTGGAGTAAATATCAATACATTTGTGTTGCTTAAACTGCTAAGTTTGTGGCAATGTTTTGTAGCAGAGAGAGACAACTAATTATGTAAGGCCTTTTGGACTTTGGTACTGAGCATAAATGGTTCAAATTCTGGGTCCTCCCTGGTGGTGCAGTGGGTTAAGTGCCACTCTGTGAAGCATTCACCGTACAGCAGCACAAGTTCGATCCCCGGCCAGGGAGGGAAACTACATGGCACAGCAGACCTCTCCTGCTTTGCCCACTGCTCCCCTCAGCAGTGTATTTCGGATCCGCCTGTTCTGCAGTCCTCTCACCTCCTGCGACTCTGGCCTGTACCCCAACTCTTAATATGCATAAATAAATAAATCTTTAAAAAAAATGGTTCAAATTCTGACCCAGTCCCTTAATAACCAAGCTGAGTAACTACAGCGTTTCATTCAGCACCTATACCATGAGCCAAAAAAAACCACCATCACAGTAAGGACAGTGATTACACAATGAATACTACTAATAACATGTTAACAATATAATGGTTTATGATACATATTATACATATGTTACAAATGACTCTAGGCAATATTGATTAAATATTCACATGTGTCAAATAATTTTTCAAGCACCTAATATGTATTATCTCTTTTAATCCTTAAACTAAATCTCTGTTAAAGTCTCCTGCAACTTTTTTTCTTAAACATGAAGGATAAATTGAAAACAAAACAAAACCCACAAAGAAACAGAAACAGAGAGGGTAAGTAACTTGCCTGAACTCATCAGACAGACAATATTGGATTCAGTACAGTAGACTTAGACAGTGACCTAGACCAACATGGTTAATCACCAGCTACATCTGTTCTATTACTGTTCTATTCACCATTATGCCCCAGCTGCTCAACTAGCATTGTTTCTGTTTGTATTGCTGAGTTATCAAGCTTTTACTGATTACAATTACTGATACAACATTACATTAATGTTGTATTGCTATTATCTCAATAGCAATACAATCTCCATGGAAGGTCCAAAAGGTAGTAGTGACAAGACTTACATGTGGTTTTGACTTGGAACACAGATTGTTCTTGATGATCAAGGGACTGATTGGACTAAACAGAACCTTCAGACTTGGTCTTGGAGTTGCAATTCATCCCAGAGTCTTTAAGTCCCAGCAATTATTAAATTGCTCCATAAACTTTGAATATTTTATTGAACTTCAATGTTCTGGTTGCATAATTCATCTTCCAAATAATATGCATTTCCTTTAAATCTGAATATAATAGGTCAGCAGCTATTATAACTATGAAACGATGAGCTCTATCATTCAAATGTCAGGCTTTGTATCAGCAGAATTGTTTTTCACGATTTATTTTGGAAAAGGACAAATAAAGAATTGTTATATATCTCACTTCTATCCAGAGGGTCTATATGTTTTGTTCATCAGCATTGTTGCTTTTATAACACATTTCCTCTGGTTTTTGCAGTGTTTAGCCAGGGGACTTGTGGCTGACAAAGCAGAAATGTGTGAGGAGTGAGACAGTGAGAAGAAATGGCCAGCTGTTCAGTATTATGATACCTCTGAAATGAATAAATCTCTCTTTCTGTGGGAGACAAAATGCACCTTGCTCTAAAGCAGCAACCTGTGCAGAGAAGACGCACTCTGAGTGCTGTGCATGTGATGACGAGGGCAGAGCTGAAAGCCACAAATGAATTTTCAGTCAGATAAGACCCCTGCCCCCTACTAAGTAAATGCTGTACCCAGCTGGCCTTCGGAATCCCACAGAGGGTGCTTGCATTTCACTTACTGACAGGGTAGTGATCACACGTTCCCCTCAGGTCTGAACAGAAAAGATAATTTGGAGGCCTTGTAGGTGGGGCTGGGGAATCTTTTGATTGAATCTGGAAGGCTGACAAGCCTAGGCTAAAGGAAACTTAATTCACGTCCACAACCCTCATCCTCACTTCGCTCTGTGCTCTTTTGGCTTTTCAATTAGTGTTCAATTTCTCTGGCAAATGATTTACTCTACTCATAGCTTATATTTATGGTCCTCACTTATTTTTAGTCAGGGGTCATGTTAACTCAGTAAAAGCTTGATAACTCAGCAAAAAGGATTTCAGCATCCTCTTCATCAGCTCCCTGAAGGCACTTTACTAACCCATTGTCCAGGTGAAAATCAGCAGGGTGTATCTTTCAGAACAGGATTGTGAAAGGGATGACCCTCCTCTCCCACCCCACGGTCAAAAACAAATTCAAAGTCAAAGCTTCTTGCTATCAGTAATTCTACTGTGAGGAGAATTCCTGCATTCTTTAATACATCCTCAAAGTCTCTGTGCCCAGCGTCCTCTCTCCCTTGTTAACATCCCTCATCTCATATTCTGTTGCAAACCCCTTCCTCCAGCTACAGTGGACTGGGTTCTGGGGTGTCTGGTGCTTTCAGGATGCTTTCACGTCCCTATGTTTGCCTTGCATCTTCC
Source organism: Galemys pyrenaicus (assembly GCA_019455555.1). NCBI lineage: Eukaryota > Metazoa > Chordata > Mammalia > Eulipotyphla > Talpidae > Galemys > Galemys pyrenaicus. The sequence goes on from JAGFMF010011828.1 coordinate 2,058,514, forward strand.
ATCCACTTGAAACATTCTCCTCCCACCAAGTACTGGCCTATACCTGATGGTAGCCTCTTTCTCTCCCAGACCTCTGGGGACTTATGAGCCTTCAGAATATGTTCCTGTTGAACCCCCTATCTTCCTATCTGAACACTAAGCAATGAGCAGCAGCCGGCTGTTTCTATATTTCCACTCACCCCGACATTGCCTGTGTGTGTGCAGTATGGGTCTTGCACACCATTCAGTCTTCATTCCCACCACGTACCTGGCACATGGACAGTGAGCATTTCTTTGTGTTATACCTTTCTGTAAACCTGGTACATCCTCAGCACCCAGTGATATGGGGAAGGATTTATGTTAGATGACTAAATTTAAATCCACAAGGTAGAAAATCCAAAATTATACTAAGTACGTTCCAGTACTTTAATACTATATACTGAATATAAAATAATTGAAATTATGAATGCATTATGTTTTTGCAGTTCTTTTTCAATCACCTAGATGTTTACAGAAGCAGGAGACTCAGAACATCCTAATCTTGTAGGAACTGTTGCCATCACATCACATCATTGCTTTTTTCTATCAGCTAAAAATGTATCATCTTCTCTTGTAAGCAGAATGAGAATACTTTTGCATACATGTGCATGTATGCACTTCTCCATCTTTGAATGTTCATGATGATTTCACATGCATGACACTATTTAGTCCATATACCCCACTTTCAGGTAGATAGTGCAGTTTTTATTGCCTTTGTTTTATACATGACACAGCTGGACTCACTATGCTACTTAGACAGTCAGTGTGTCACCAGTCATGGAGTGACAAGTTTATAATGTGAAGCCTAGTTTATTCTCCATTCAGAGGTATTGTGAGAAGTCTCTGGTTCAAAAAATAAAATAATTCAGATTGTAAATCACATGAGAGCAAAGCCATGCACTTCCTTCATCCCCTTGTTGCCCATCTTTGGGTTTGGCAGAGTAAGTAGGTACTTAGTAATTATTTCTGAAATGAAAAAAAGAGACCTGCACTGGGAATTCCTTTCACTGCCTTTCAAGACTCTTATATTTGCAAATAGCACACAGAGAATAGCTGTGACCTTCTCAGTTACCTAACACGCAAGAAGGATGCAGCATATCAAAATGGGAATATCAGACTCCCAGATAAATCTTGATTTTGTTACTTATTGAATGTATATATTTGGACCATTATTTGAATGCTAGATCTTAATTCTATCATCTGGAATTTCCATCATCTGGCTGAAACATAAGGACGATATAGCTCGCTTCATAGATTTTAGGGGGAAGTAAATAAGATGATACATTAAAAAAAAAAAAAAAACAAAACAGCTACGCCAGGGCCTCGCAGCATTTACTAGATGCTAGATAAATATTAGTAATTCTCATACTGCAGTGAGGGAGAAATGCTAATTCATAGTCATTTAGGTCAGCAAGCAATTCAATCATTTAAAAATTTCTTTTTAAATAGTCATTACATATTTATAATTCCAGGTTGCTTGATTCATAGATGCCCCTTTTAGCTACTTCTTTGCAGTTGCCAGATTTTGCATACCCCAGAGTTTATCTCATTTTACTATGTAGGTTGAAAATAAATTTTGAAAATCATACCAATATAACTCAACAATCTTTCAGCCTGGTGGATTGTGATTTTTAGCTGAGAAAAATAACAACCATAGTAAAATGTTTTGTAAATCCATACCTGATTGGAGAGAGGATATTAAAAGTTAAGCTCCTGATTTTAATATATCTGGGCATTAAGCTACCTTTTGTATTTTGGATGGTATGCTAATCCACATAGAAAGCATCACAGAAATTTTGATTTCACCAAGCCCTCTCTTAACAATTTTTCTTTAACCATGTGAATACTGAAAGAATTTTACCATCTATTCTAAAGGATTCAGAAAAAAATATGAATTTTGTTTTTGAATAAAAATTATTATTATGTTTAGGGGGTTAAAAAAAGATGACACTTCCTACCAATTTAGCTTCCTTCCTAATTTAGCTCAATTTGCTCCTTTATTTCAAATACCTTTAAAAAAATAAGTTGAAAAAAGGGTTTTTGGTCACTTCTGTAACTAATTCTTGCTACCTGTTTAAATTTAGGAGATGCTTTGCCCTAACAAAAGTATGTGTAGATTCCTGAGGGAATAAACAATCTCTATCAATAATTTCTGTAGACTCTTTGCTGTCAGACTGAACTTAGATTCAGTTGTGACACTGACTTTTTAACTGACATGAGTCTCAATTTTCCCAGTGGTTAAAAAGCAGAAATTAATATCCAGTTAACCAGTTTGTTATGTGGACAAAATAATATATGTAGATCTCTCTGTGGGGAAAATCTCTACAAACATTAATCCCTCCTCCACTTCTCTCTGCTAAGTAGTCTTATCCAGCTATATGCTGCTGATGTCTCCATGTTTAGTATTAATTCCACTTAGCACTTATGTATCATTTTATGATGTGACCAAGCATGGTGCCATGCTGTATTTTCTACCTCGCAACAAGCCTGAGGGTTGGGTAACACAGTGATTATCACTCTTGTTTCAGTCATGAAAAAATAAATATTAAATTGTAAACTTTTTATATATAAAGGACTATGTCTTTAACTCTTTTCTTTATTCCTTAGACTGAGCTGATCACAACATTTGTCATACTTTTGGGGTTAAATATCTGTTGTACTGAGTTGACTGATGGGAGGAAGAGTCAATGGCCCAAGGTCACACAGAGAGGTCACGGTCAGAACAGGACAGGGTTCCGCTGACCTTCAGAATTTTCCATTAGATAAATGGTGAGAAATGTTTTTTTTTCTTCAAGAAGGTCAATTCAGGAAAAATAAAAATGTTGATGTGCCACAATTTTCCAATTAAAGTGAAAATAGCTTTATTGAATCTCAATGAAAAATATATTTCTGCTACTTAGATTACTTACTTATGCAGTAGAAAAGTGCCAGATGAGAAATATTAGCACTCTTTTTTTCCACTAAAATGTTGATATCAGGTCATATTTGAGAATGAGCTACCCGGAGGCAGCTTTCCAATCTTTTATCCTTTGTATTTGCAGAGTACTTCAGAGCTCAATAAGTGCTTTCATAGGCATTATCTAATTATGTTCTTGAAACAATCCCAGACAGAGGTACTATTACCTATCCCATTTTGCAAGGGGTACTCCAGAGTTGAGAGGAGGGGCAGGGGAAACTTGCCTAAGGTCACACAACAAATGTCTATGGAACAAGTGTAGGCACATTGTTGTCCAAAGCAAACACTGACCACTTGCTCCCTTGATCTGTTCTAGGTTTTGGGAGTTAGATATATCTCCCCACACCTCTCAGAAATCTGAGCAATTCTCTCCATTACTCTCTCAGTTTCTGTTCCTGTGGCTTTGTTGCTGTTAATCCAGTTGAGTGCAGGAATTTGGGAATCCGCACACATCACCATATTGTACAGGAGGCTTTCTGTCCTGAAGTCTCTGATATGTGTAAGTATGAAGCCTACATTGAGAGTTATACCATGAGCTACAAAGGGAACCTCTGTGGTCTTTAAGCAACTCAATGTCAACTAACTGGATGATTAATACTAGTAATAAGCTGAGGTTTCTCTTGGTTTGTGGAGTGCCTGTGATTCAACAGTTTTTACTTGAAAATCTAGAAATTCATTTTGTCAAGTTTGCAAATATGAGAAGATTTTAGAAAATTCCCCCCCCAAATTTTAGGAATTTTGAACCAGGTTGCCCACTCTGGGTCAGCGATTGGAAGTTTTTTTCCCACTATTTCACATCAGGGAGTTCTCCAGTCTCTTTAGAGTGAAGAGGAAATCTGTGAGACAGGTGCATATTTGCATAAAGTGCCAAGGCTGGGAAGTCTGAGGGGGAGTGAGAAAAGCACAAGGGCATGCTTTGTGGTGATGTAATTGTCTTTCTGTTTACACTCCCTCTCCTCTGGTCTCCTCCTTTATCTCCCTTCTATGCGTTCTTATTTGTCACAGCTGAGGTAAGAATTAATTTTGAAGTTTTTTTAAAGGTATTTTTTCTTTTTTTAATTCTACATCTGCTCCTTCCCTCATTTATATTTCACAGTTTATCTGTTTTTTTGTGACATCATTTTCCAAATTCCTTTGAAGATGGCAAAGTTGTCTCTGATTGCGGTGCCAATAATATCTTTCGCAGAGAGAAAAAAATTATGGAAAACTATGTTGACCTCAGACAATTTGCTGTTCTTAAGAAATCTGAAGTTGGTTTATGTTTGATTTTCTGCTTCTAGACCTAATAGAAATAAGCATTGACTTGTTTTAGACATGGTCGTGTTTGCTAGCTGATTGATGAAGGCCACAGTTTGTGGACTTGCTAGGTTTTTCTATTTGTTCTTTGAGTAATGCTACTGAAAGTGAAATTAGACCCTCTAGAGCAGGTACTGTTTCAGGGATGAGTGGATAAATTGAGGTCACGGTAGGGAGGTCACCTAAATATTCTCACATTTTCTTACATTTGCATTTCTAAAATATTGCTGTACTATTTTTTATAAAAAAGTCTAAGTGCAAAGATAAGTCAATAGAAATTTCATTGAATTGCAAATTTTCAAACATGAAATTGTATTTTGTCACTTATGTGGTATTTATTGCTCTCCATATTCCTGACACACTAACGATGGTATAAACAAAATTTTGTTCAATGTACTTTTATTTTATAAAAGCCAAAATCTCCAGACAAGAATTTATCAAAAAATCAATTAATATAACTAATGAGAAGAGTTGTGCTTTTCATCCACCTCTTTATTATCAAAGATACTAGTTGAGATACTATTTGATGCAATGCTGCTTACATTTAGCCAATATTTATGATTCATCTAAATGCCAAAGGTGCAATGTTCAGTCTTGAAGTATGAAAATGTGGTTCTAGAGAGTTAAATATAATAGAGTTAAATAGAATTCTATTGTGTTCTGTCTCTCTGTGCATCCATTCAGTCTTCTACACGATGGTCTTTTCTGAAACCAGTTCTGATTCCTCATCAGTGTTATTTCAACCTCTCTTTATTTATAGCATGATACTTATTCTTGTTTTCTGGCATGTAAATTATCCTTAGATAAAATTATTAGTTATTGATAATTAGTTATAAATGAATGGTGGATACCAATATAACATGATTTCCCCTGAATTCCACTCATTTCTGAAATCAGTTCTTGAGAATATGCACCCATCATAATCTATTTCTGAATAAATTTTCATATGGTGAGCATATGCCTACCATTTTCCTAAGCAACAGATTGAACACTACCACTTACTAAGTGATCTCCCCTTGTGCTACTACCCAGTTACAACTTTTCAACAAAGGAAACACCACCCTGACTCTCATCATAACAAAGCTTTAGTTTTAGATGTGTTTTAGTTTTGTGCATCTGGATTCTTTTTTCTCAGTATTATGTATACAAGTGTATGCATTACTAGGGGTACATTCATTAGTAATTGTGTTTAATATACCATTTTATGGATATACAACAATTTAGTATTCATTCTACGTTTGTGGAAAATTCTTTTTTTTTTTTTGGTTTTACTTGTTTGGGGCTATTGGAAAGAGAAGTTTATGTAGATTTTAACACATAACTGTCAGTAACTTTATATAGGTACTATACATATATAATGCATATATATACACATATCGCTACTATATATAGTTACTGACAGATAGATATGCATATATATACACATATATATTCATTTTTGTTCACTGATTTATCCTCACCTTGGAATACAGAATTGCCAATATTAAATTCAGAATTGCATTTAAATTTTTTTTAAATCTAGGGGTGTGTTCTGCAAGTATTTGAGTTATAAATTCAAGTAAAGGGAATTTCTTGAGCTGTTCTACTTCCCAATTAAAAAAAAAAAAACCTGGGGCTTTTAAGTTCTGTTTCAAGTCCTATTGTTTAGAAGTAGCAAGCTAATTGGTAGAGAATGTTAGTTTAAAAATACTTTCTCAGTTTAAACAAAGAAAAAACAAAATATTTTGAGTATCAAAGAAAAAGGAGAAATTATAAAAGTTGTCAAGGTAATATGTTCTCCTACAGAGAAACTTTCACAGCAGTTCCTTGAAACTAATAAACAACGCCTACCAGTGCCTAGTAAACTGAAATTGGATTTTTACAACAATCCCAAAAAAGGTTAAAAGATATCTAAATTGTAAAATATAAAATTAGTATGGAAAACATTTAATATAGTGTAATGGAACTGTCCTTGAAGAAAATCAGGTAAGCGAAATAGAAGACAAGCAGGAGTAATTTAAAAAGTACATAAGTAATCTCTAGAGAAGATGGAGAATAAGGCTACACTAAATAATAGATGGTCCCAGAGAAGAACACAGACCAAAGAATGATGACTAAATAAGCAAAGACATAATAAAGGAAACATGCTAGTATGACAGTGAATAAATTCCCAAGATTAGGAATTGAGGGAAATTTTATAAATCTAGTATGTTCCAAGTGAAATGTGTAAATGTAGCCAGTACTAAAAGACTCAAAATAAAATGCCATATCAAACAAATACTGATTAAATAATTTAACCAGATACCTTTTCTTGAGTAAAGCAGAGGCCATTTGATGTCTTAAAGTATGGAATTCTACACTTTGATCTGAGCAATAATATCTTTCTTCTCTTTGCATTTCTTACTACTTAGCTCATTTTGTACATTTCTATTTTATCAAAGTTGATTTTATCTTTCATTTTGCACAAATAATATAGTAATATAGTGTGGGTTCTATCTTGACATGTTGGAAGATATCTGAAAAAGATCCACAGGATCAATGATGAGTACTGAAGAATGAAATAACACTGACTCCCAAATAATAGGTCCAATTGTGTAGCAATAATGAATTTCCCATCAAATGGAGTGGTTGTTTGGAGAAGAAACAATTAGATTTAATTAAACAGCATCTTTAAGATAGGGGAAAGACTAATAAAAATAAATTAGAATAAATAACACCAAAATTAAAGGAGAGTTAATACCGAAAATCTTAACTGGTATAATTTGGGAGTAAAATTACATAAAAAAAGAATGAAAATTAATGAACTCTCCCTTCAAGAGAATACATATGTGGGAACTATCAGAAGGTAAGAGAGAAGCTGTAAAGTTTTTCAGCCTTTCTATTTTCAATAATAGTATAAAAAAAGACAGTTCTAGTTTTTCAAAAATTGTAATCTATTTTTAAAGGATTGATTATACTATTAGGAATAAAACAGCAAAATAAGATCACAAAATAGGATTAGAGAATATGAAATAACAATCGCTATAGAACAATGAATATGAGGTTTGCGATCTTTATAAGATGATGTATGATCTCAAATTGAATAATAAAATGTATAAGACTTTTTTAAAAGTAAACAATTACATGCGAATATTTGGGGCGCTGCTCGTGCTGAGGTCTGTGGGTTGGCACTACTACAAAGTCTGCCTTTGGCATAAGTCGGGGTCCCAGCTACAGCTGAGGGCCTGGCAGAAATCTATCTGCTATCCCTTCCTGTTCCTGCTAGGTTTAGACTGACTCACTTCCTAGACATAGGTGGTCTAGCAGAATTCTGAATGGGGACTGCTGTTTTTTAAATCTTATTTTAATAATTTAATATATATTTTACATTATTGTTTATTTTTATACAGTTTGCTTTCTTCTCTCCGATGTAGTCCGCATAGAGTTCCCACCACCAATTCATCCTTGCACCATCACCATAGTCTCTTCTGTGTTTTCCTCCCATTTTGACCCCTGTTCTTCCTCCTTCCTTGCAGAATCTCTGATTAATTTTGTGTGTGTGTGTGTGTGTGTGTGTGTGTTTTTTAGGGAGTCGCTCCTTAAAGCCAGAAGGAGGAAAAAAGTAAAATATCGGGTGGTGTCAGTTATAGGAGGGATATAGGGGAACCAAATAAGGGATAGGGCACTGGTATTTGTATAAGGACCAGTCAAGGAGGGAATTTTACTGGGAGAGGTAAGAAGAGATCTTTGGTGTTGGTGACACATAAATCAGCAACAGATTTTCTGCAAGTAATTAATATCCATCACCATCAGCCTTGTTAAAAGCATTTGTTTTTATGACTACACTAGCAAAGTTAATGAAGAGAATTCAGGTAAGATTCTTGAAGATCAGAGAAAGAAAGTAATTGGTGGCATACATTCTGGAGAAACTGCAATTGCAAATTGTCTGCAAAAAGCAGGTTATCCAGTTATGTACTGGCAGCTCAGTGACTGCCTCATATGCCAGTACTTGCTTTCTCTCTCTGCAGCTTCATCTTCACAGCCAACGATTCCATTCATGCTTTAAAATACATTCTCTTTAGACCATACTGAACGTATAATCAAAGGAAATCCTTTGGTAGTTTCAATCTAAGCAATTAGCAAGATTACAAATTTCTCTCAATGCAAAATACTTCTCAGAGGCATGCCAAACTTATTAAAGAATATGGTACTGACTTTTTTCCAAAAAGCTGAAGTAATGACAGTTGGGCAGTTGACAGGTTTCTAACATACTTGTTGACTTTAAGAGTGTCCAGATGTGCAAACTTAAAAGCTTTTGTATAGCAAAAGACATATTAACCAAAACAAAGTGATACCCCACCGACTGGGAGAAAACGTTTGCACACAGCACCATTGACAAGGGACTTATCACAAAGATCTACAAAGAACTGACCAGACTAAACAAAAAAAGTAAACAATGCAGTCAAAAATGGGCAGAAGAGTTAAAAAGACCTTTTTCCAAAGAGGAAATGCAAATGGCCAACAGGCATATGAAAAATGCTCGACATTTCTTGTGATCAGAGAAATGCAAATCAAAACCACTATAAGATACCACCTCACACCAGTGAGAATGGCACATATCAAATAAAAAAAAATAGCAAAAAAACAAATGTTGGTGAGAATGTGGAGAAAATGGAACTATACTAAACTGCTGGTAGGAAGCAAATTGGTCCAACCATTATGGAAAGTGGTGTGGAGATTCCTCAAACTACTAAAAATGGAACTCCCATATGATCCAGCAATGCAAATCCTATGAACTTACCCAAAAAATACAAAAACACTAATTCAAAAGGATACCTACACACCTATGTTTATCACGCCACTTTTCACAATAGGCAAGCTATGGAAACAACTCAAATGTCCAAAAATAGATGACTGGATCAAGAAGATGTGGTGTATATACACCATGGAATATTACACAGCAATCAAAAAGATAAACTCATGCAATTCACAGCAACATGGATGGAACTAGAAGGGATTATGCTGAAGGAAATAAGCCAGAAAGAAAAGGAAAAATACCAGATGGTGTCACTTACAGGAGGAATGTAGAAGAAACAACAAGGGACTAACGGGAAAAAAATCAATTACAATCAATAAAAAATCAAAATCAATAGACAACTATAAATCAGAGACATTCCCAAGGGGAGGAGGAGGGAGAAAGAACAAAGTGGGCGGGAAGAGCATAAGGGACTATGGTGATGATTGACTGGTGAATTGGTGATGGGAATTTCGTGGGGATGAGAAATATACAATGCACAAAAATGAAAAATAATTAAAAAATATACATATATATAAAGTGTTCAGATGTAGAAAAGTCCAGATGTGAGCAATTTGTTGATCTTCTGACAGAAACAAACAATTAAGAAAATAAATCACTCAGAGGAGCACTAAAAAAGAACAAGAAAAAAGTATTGTAGCAGGTAATATTAAGTAGATAGGTATCATCTGAAAGTTTGGAGTCAGTGTTAGGTTCTCGAATGCCCTAACTAGGTTTGTCACTGAAGACAGATGTACACAGAGAGAGAGACAGAGATCTCTGACCTTTTGGCGGCCTCTTATTCTTATTGTTTCACCTAAATGGTAAGAAAAAAATACTTTGGGCCATTTTCACACGGAAAATATTAAAAGCACATTTACATCTTGACCTCAAGTGAATTCTTCCAATTATATTTCTACCTGGGGGACTGATGTATTCTGGAATTGCAGCAGAACTCCTTCCTTCCAAAAGAACAAACTAGTAACAGAGTTGAGAAATCAGAAAGCAGTGATTATGAATCAGGCAAAATTTGCCTGAATGCTTTGATCAGGAAGATGCATTCTCTAGCCATGCGTACCCCATGACATGTCTAGACCCTTGGGGTTTCCAGGAATGTTCAAACTTACCAGATTTATTTAAAGAAAATTTCCACTTTGCACTGTCTTTCTTAACTACTTACTGAAAAAAAAAAAAATCAAGCACATATTTAGGGGGAGAGAAGCGCTTTGGCAAATTCCTGGATTCCCAAGAGGAGAGTCATACCCAGAACTTGAAGGAGACTTACCACCACATGTCCTCATCTTTGTACCCAGCATGTGACTTTCAAGACAGAATCATTAAAGAAATCAAATTGTTCTAAATTGGGTGTAATTCATGGATGTACTGGAAAATTTATGCAAAGTGAAATTTATGAACATAGAAATTAATTTCTGTTCTTTAAAATAAATTGGAAATTAGGAACCAAAGTCTATAAATGTTCTATAATTAGTCTATCAATAAAAAACTTACTTCTTGTACTACCATTCATTGAATTTTACTTTGTCAAATAGAAGTATGTTTAGCAGCATCCTTCAAAATAACTTATCTCTGTGATGAGCTAAGTTTATCTTCGCTTGAATTTTTTTTTAGTTTATAATTTCAAGAAGCCTGTTTGGAACAAATTAGATCTGCCTTCTCTCATCTTATTAGATGTGACTTTGTGAAATAAAAGAGCTGTGTTTAAAGGTTTTCAACTAGCCTAATGTGTATTGACACTTAAAATGGTTGCTTAAAAAAAAATGTTGAAATACTAATTGCCAGGAAGAAATCATCCATATAAATATGTAATCAGTTTTCTTTTGGAGAATTGCAGTGATTGCTATGTTGTACTAAACACACTTATGGTCTCTGCTCTGGAAGGACATAGAGTACGGGATAACTGAAAGGAGCTACGTACCAAGCCAAGTTTATGTACAGATTTTAGATATAGTAGATTCAGTTGAGTTCATGTGTTAGGGATATGTTTTTTTTTTTTTAGGCCTTCTAATTAATCCCAGTGTTCATTTATTTATGAAGGAAAGATATTTAGTAAATAATATTCTATACTCTTCATATTATATTTCATTTATAAATGCATCTTTTGTATAACAGAGAACCCAGCAAGAAATAAAACAGGGTCTTCTGAAAACTGTTTTCCCTTGTTGATAGCAATTTCAGAAATTCTAGTATTATTCATGAAAATGAATACAATAACATAGGAAATTCAATAGTAGGAAATCCATTTTATATATCAAGTTCTTGAATATTTTTTAGAATGTTTGTCATGCTTAGTTTCATCAATCTCAGTGCATAATTTAAGTGCTAGAAGCATCGTTTCATATCATCATTTGGTTTTAACATCTACCCTATTTCCTTGGTAACAAATGTATTTGACACTATCACAGATGAAATTCTTTTATTTGGTTATATATTAACCTGCCATTTCCCCAGTGCTTTATTTTAATATATTGAGACTGGTGGTTTTATATATAATGCATGCCAATCTCAAGCATGCTGAATTATAATCTAAAATACAAGCTCAAAAATTTAATAAAGTGTTTTAAAAGTGATGATATGCTTTTAGTCATCACCTAGGAAGCAAGTTTGAAAGGTCATTTGTCACTGAAATTTTGAAACTTAAGATATTGAAATTATTTTTATTTATGTTTTGTTATATTCTTTACAGCAAAATATATCGGTTTAATCAGTTCTCTTGATCTGTTTTCTTATATCTGTTATTAAATATTTTTTAGTCTGTCCCGTCTAATATATATGTGTATGTATAAGTTCTTTTTTAACTTCTGAATATAAATAAAAATGTATTTTATTTACTATGTAATCTAGAATAGATTTCACCTTGGTTCTACTGTTTATCACATTTTCTCATTAAAAAAGAATAAGATATATTTGGGGAAGTAAATAATATTTTTTAAAGGTTTTATTTATTTTTGCACAGAAGAGTTGGGGTGAAGACCAGCGGTAAGGGGGGTGGTGAGAGGATTCACCAGAGGAAGAGTGGGGAACAGAACTGTCAAATTTATTGAAATACACTGCTGAGGGAAGCAGCAGGTAAGACAGGAGAGGTCTGCTGCACCATAGGGGTCACCTCCCTTACCAGGGATCAAACTCAGGTTTTTGTGGTTGATAGAACTGAAACTTAATCCCTAAGCCACCAGGGAGGCCCAGTAAATAATTTCTTAAGAGGACAAATATAGTTTGTCTATATAAGTATAGTAGGATGCAATGAACTTATGAAAAAATGCTGCCTTCTGAAAATTAAAGTAGTAAAATACATATAAAGGGTGTAGTTAGAAGCTTATTGTTGATATTAAGATAGGAATGATGATGACTTGGATATTTGCATAACAAATGAAAAATCTGAATGGGAGGCAGATGATACAATAAACAATTGATAACCAAACTCTCCAGAAAGAGGACTCACATCTGTATTTTTAACATATTTCCCACAGATCTTTTGTAAATGTGGAAGTTTGAATGGGATTTAAGTCTGATGTTTTTATTTTGTTCAGTTTTTGGGGTGAAGTTATTTTCCCTGAACTTTTAGAAAGTTTTGGCTTAGGCTGCTTGTCTAATTTCACAATTAGAACACAATTTCTACGTGTGTTTGTGTGTGGATGTTTAATGCTAGAAACATTATAGATGGTAGCTAACTTTCTAGAATTTTATGATCCCGTGATTTAATGTCCATTTTACCACTGGATTTGCTCCTTCTTCTACTTCTGTTTCTGTCTTGATCACTTAAGGAATGATGATGCCTTAATGTGGATCCCTGTTCTAGAAGGCAGCTATGCAAGTCACTCGCAGGAAAGTATTCTCCAGAGACAGAGTTAAGGGTTTTGCTTTTGCCTGTGTTTATCCAAAAGATAAAAAGGTCAGTATTTAGTCACACAGACAGTTCTATGAGAGATTAGGCATGCAATTGTGGATACTCATAGGCATCTCTACAAAAGTGGGAAATAGAGACAGAATTACCTAAGAGAGACTACAGCGGAGCCTCTTACCCAGAGTTCTGCATCCCTAAGACACACCCAGAAGACCTGTCACCAAGCACCTGACTCACGACTGAGTACACATAAAAAGCACTCACAAACACCAGCTTTTCAGGGAAAAGTCACTTCTGTTGTGAGATTAACCATCAAGGAGTTAGGAGACAAGACTAATCTGTCTCCCTGGTCAAGAAGGGAGAACTAATTTGTTAGAAACAGAGGAAAAAGGAAAAAAGTCAAGAATGTAGAGACTATAGGATTGGGTAGTTACAAATTGGTCCATTTATGGAAAGGCTTTCTAGATTTTTATTGATGTAATTGACTTCTGAATACCACCTGGGCAGTTGTTGGATCCTTGACTTCTAAATGGAGCAGCTGACTTCCTTTTTTTCCCTCTGTCATCCTGGTTCGTGGCAGGCTTGGGATTTGGCTGAAGGTTAATTGCTTCTGCATTTTCTCTGGAAGTATGACTCACCGACAATTGTCAAACTTTGTTATCTCTGTGTAAGTCCACTCAAAAGGTAACTGAACAACATACCTATTTGGCCAACAGTGGATGGGTTATGGCTTCAGATCTGCTTGTTTTGATAGTAGATATCACAACAACACTATCAGCTTGTACAGAGAAAGGATGAAATAAAAGAGACTTTCAGATTGCCTAAATCCCACAGATAGGAAAAAGGTTAATAACCTCACTCACTTGCAAACATGTGCTACCTTTTTTATGAAAAAGGTGATTCAGAAGGAGCTCCAGGCACAGAGGGTGGAGTTCTGAGCCCATAGAAAAAAGAACCCTGGGTCAGAGATTATTCCCAGACCTTGAAACCTAATTGTATTTGAACAGTTGGAACTTGAAATTGTTTGGGATTTTATCTTTTATTCCCTTGATTTTCAAGTGAGAATGACTGTCACCATTAACCTATGTTTGTCACATGTAGTTTGGGAGCAGATTATATATTTTTAATTTTACTACTCTATAGATGTAACTTCATCCTAGAATGTATTTGAACCTAAATTTTGCTTCAGACCTAATTTCGATGATTTGAATCCAGAGATTCGGGCTTTTTGAACTGATGAGACTTAGTGAGACTTTGGACATGAGTTGATGCTGTGATGTTTGACTTTTGGGGAAACATGAAATGGGGCAAATATAGCATGCATTTGGGGTGGATATGAATTTTTGAAGGCTAGAGAATACTCTGCCCCCCGAACCCCTCAAATGATAACATTTTAACCCCGAAACCTGTGCTGATGGGCTTACATTGAGGACTTTGAGATGGGAAGATGACCATATGTTATGCTGGTGGATTCTAACTAATCATAATGGCCCCTAGAAGAAAAAGGGATGGGCTGAAGGTGTAATGACAGAAGAAATAATTTGAAGAATGAAATTGATTTATGTGAGAAAGTGGCCACAGGCCAAGAAACACAGAAGTTAAAAAAAACAGATATTCCTCTGAATTCTTCAGAACACAAGCCAGATAATAGTTTAGACTTTGGATCTCCAGTATAGTAGTTGAATAAAACTACATTGTTTTATGTGACTAAGTATTTTGTAATTTGAATCAGAAGTCATGGAATACCAATTCACTGTTATTTTCTTGTTTCTTATTAATGGCATAAATGTATAGATTACATAAATGTTAAGCAACAATTATTTCATGTCATGAAGAGGTTACATTCCCAGATTTGAAGAGGTTCTTTGTCTTATTTATTAAAAATTTTTTAAAATTTATTTATGCACACAAGAGCTGGGGTACAGATCAGAGACATGGGGGGAGGGGGGTGAGAGGATTCACCAGAGACAGAGTGGGGAACAGAACAGGCAGATTGACTGAAATATACTGCTGAGGGGAGAAGCAGGTGAGGCAGGAGAGTTCTGCTATGTCACATGTGTCCCCTCCCTGGCCGTAGATCGAACCTGTGCTGCAGTGACTGCAGAAGCCCCACAGTGTGGCTCCCAACCCCTTGCACCACCAGGGAGGCCCAGTTCTTTGTTTTAACAACTACATTTTGTCTAGGTGATATCACAAGGTTTTTAGGTATAGATTCTTGTTCCATAGACATGACAGTCACTACCAGATGCTTCTTTCCTTATGAAATGTTTTTGCCAAAGGCAAGCTTTTATCTTCTTCCTCACTGCTACTTTGTATTCTCAATGTCTGACCTTCACAATTTAAGGCATCTCCTAACATACATTAGACCACACAAGGGCACTTAATCATGTAAACAGTGAAATCAGTCTCACTGCTAATCTTTTATCTAGTGGCAAGTTTCTTAGCTGTATGTACTTTGATGGTAGTGATGAAAGGAAATACTTTTTATTTTATTATTCCACAATGTACAATCCAACTTGAGAATCCCAGCATGCACTGGTTGTAATTATAATAAAAAAAAATCTCGTTTCTTTTTTTCTTTCTTGATTGCAGATACATTAGCATTAGCATCATTTTGTAGTACAATGACACTCCAATTTCACTTTTCTGTTGGTAATGTGGAGTGTTAAAAAAAAAAAGACAATGCACCTAGTAATATTTTATCCATGAAAAGGACATTATTTTTTCCTTTTTGCTTTTGTTATGTTATAGGTTATGTTGGAGATAATGGATTATGGTGAAGCCATTTTCACTGTGATTCATCAATCTTGGGGGGTGGGGGCAACATCCAGTCTGCTCTTAATGATTGGTTTTCAGTGACATGGCCTTTTGTGCCATGAAAAAGAAAGAATCTAGTTTCTAAGGCTTGAGAATTATGAGGACAGAAAATGTACTTATTGTCAATGAGTAAATTAGGATGACAAAAAGGATGTGGGATTGTTTAGATTTCATCTCTTTTGGAGAAATGAGGACTTGAATGGCTTCTCACATAGTCACAGTCCTTTTACTTGTGGAATTATTAAACAACAAAAGCAGTTTGTGGTTTGGAAGATTTCACATTTACAAGAGTACTGAAACAGAACTACTTGATTTAAGCCACTAATCTTAGATCCATGGCTCAACTTCGAAAGAAAGGTTTAGTTCTAAATCTGATATATACATCACCCAGTTTAAATAATTGGATAATTGACAAGGCAATTAAAACAGCTAGATTAGTTGTTATTTTATTATGTTAATCCTCCAAAGTTTAAGATGCTTTGATCATCACACATGATAGACTCAGTCCCAGGCTTATTTTTTAGCAAGTTTTTAAAATCCTTCATATTTTTCACTTCCCCTCTCTAATAGTGAACCCTCTTGTTAGCCTTATTTTTTCTTTTTACTTTTTTGATCAAAGCTTAGAAATGTCAGGGTTTATAACCCATACTCTGAGGACCCCAAAGTGAGGCTTTTCATGTTTAAACTCCAAAAAGAGACCTGAAATTTGGACTCATGAAGATTGTTTCACTGTTGTTCTCCAAGTCAATAAATTGATCCCTCCATTAACTAGAACATATCTTTGGGAACTTTTATTTTATTCATTTATTTTTGGGTAGAAGAGCTGGGGTATAGGCTGGAAGGAGGAGGGTGAGAAGATTCAGAAAAGACAGAGCAGGACAGGACGATTTACTGAAGTAGATTGCTAAGGGAAATAGTGGGCAAAACAAGAGTGGTCTGCTGTGCCATGTGGGTCAGTTCTCTGGAATCAAACTTAGGCCATAGTGATGAAAGCAGAGACTTAACCCCTTGGCCACCAGGGAGAACCCTCTTTGGGAAATTTCTCACTGCTTTATCTTCTGTTAGAATATTATCCTGTTGTCAAAGCAATACTGGAATTCCTATTCTGATGGCTTCAAATATCATAGAAAGGCTAGTAAAAGGAACAGCTTAAATAACTCAGAAAGACTGGAACAGAATTGCAAACTACACACCAACCCATAGCTCTTCTGGCATCTGACCGCATTCTTGCAACCTCTTTGGGTTTCAACAAAATGTCTTGATTGTTAATTGAAATACTAAGATGATTATTATGTTAATTAGTCATTATTTTTAATAAAGAGATTTGTTTCCCTTAGGAATTATAATTTATTCCTTTGAATAAATAATGTATACAGTATTTCTATGAGACAAATCAATGAGAGAGAAACCATGGCCCCACTGATGAAGTATCCTCACCTCTTCTGAGCCTGCTCCTTCTGGAGCCTTGTTAGGTTTATTTGAGAAAGCATACACTTATTTCATTATTTACTCTGGAATGTTTTATTATACCTGAAATGGAACTCACCCACAATTAGTAGCTGAATTCAATAGATGTAACAGTTTTCTAAATGCATTTTCCATTTATACAAACTCAGAGTCAATGCAACCCAAATCCTTTCATGGAAAGCTAATAATAAAATAAGCATTATTTCCTCCAAACTGCCAAAGAAGGGCACTGAAAATTCTTAAGATTAGAGGAGAAATAAATACCTCTTTTCTCTTAAGCTGCTTCATAAAGGACTACTGAGAATGAGCAATTTAATCTTTATATATTTAATTAACTTTTTAAAAATGTATTAAAGTCATTACTCATACAGCTTAGTCTGCTGGGCTCCTCTCTTTGCTGGCCCTTAAACATTTACCTCTAATTCCCATTTCACAGCCCCTACTTTTGCTGTTTCCTTTGTCAAATTATCTGCCCTCCCCATTCACCTTATTCAAATCTAAATATTCTTTCCTGTCCATTCAAGACTCACTGTCTATCAGAAGAAGCTTTGCTACCTTCTGTTTCTCTAGTTTTCTGGAATCACTTCCAGTCTTGCCTATGTTTTCTTGCTTCCTAACTCAACACATTTAATATCCTCAGATTTAGTGTATCTTTCCACAGAGCATGTCTCTGTCCTTTCAAATACCCACTCAGAGTTCACTTTGGGTGTTCAGTGCATTTATCAAATGAGTGCACTAAAATACCAGGGTTTCAAAGAGATGTAAGTGAAGTCACCTACTCATTTTTTCCCCCAAATCCTGGAAAGAAAACAACAGGCAGTGGATGATCATAGTCTCATAAGCAAGAGCCTTTGTGTTTAACAACTGAGCACAACTTATTTCAGTTCCATGATCACATGGTACATCAATTATACACGTCAATCTCTAGATTAGAGGTTAGAATGTATGGCTCCAATGATAAAAATAGATGACTGATTGATTGGCTGATAGACACACATATATAAGTAAAAAAAAAAAAAAAGTAATGACCGCTCAATTAACTCCTTTAAGGTAGGGTAAGTTGGAGAATAGAGCTATAAAGTACATTGACATCAAGTTTAAAATGTCTGATCTAGGCTAAGTCATTTCATTTAGGAAAATCACCTCCTCGTTTTAAATTTCCTATAAAACAGGCAATAAAAAGGATGCATTTCAGTAGGTATTGTGTGGAATTAGATAATCCATATAAAGCATAAGCAAGCACTGAATGTGTTAAATATATTATTCACGATTATACAATTCATGCCATCTCAGATCTGATATTAGAATGTAGAATATTCAGAACATATAACTTGATTAGCCTACTTCTCATTGTGTTCTATAAAAATACCAGTTCATACAATAGAAAAAGAGGGAGAAAAATCATTGAATTGTTCCATTATAAAAACTGAATTAAGGATTCCTTTGAATCATCAGTCCTCAATGCCTTTAAAATACAAGTCAATTTACAAAACTCCAATTTAGGGAAAACTTTTCTGGAATTGAACTATTGTAAGGAAGATGTACACCTATTTTAAGAACATACTGATGTTATTTTTCTACTCATCTTCTTGGTGGTTAATCTTTTGGGTTGAAGTAAAACCTCTATGAAGAATTCAAGCGATTTGTTGTCATATTTCAGGCTCTCATTTTGTTGCCTTTTAAAACATACTTTATTTTTTGTTTGTTTTCCCTATAAAATGATAAGGCTGACAGTTTGAAAGAAAATTAATGAGGTAGGTTTTCTGGATAAAATTGTGCTATATTTTTTCTTGTGGGAATATTTTGATGATTATAAGTTCCCTATTGAGAACCACAGTCTCTAACTTCTCTTGTATCATTCTTTTTATCACTTGCTTGTACATAGAACTGTGTTTTTTAGGGGCTTCCCTGGCAGTGCAAGAAGGTAAGGCAAAGTATCATGAAGCATCCACAGCCACTGCAGCATGAGTTCGATCCCCAGCCAGGGAGCTGACCCACATGGCACAGCAGATCTCTCCTGCCTTGCAGGCTGCTCTCCTCAGCAGTGTATTTCAGTAGATCTGCCTTCTCTGTTCCCCACTGTCTCTGGTGACTCCTCTCACCCAAGCTCCCTGCACCTCTGGCCTGTATAACAGTTCTTATTGGCAGAAATAAAAAAAAAATCTTAAAAAAAAAGAATTGAGTTTTTTATTAATTTTTTTAGATGACCAGTGATGGGGTATATGCATAAATGCCCCAAAGAGAAATTTAAAAATATCAATGAAATTACACTAACACTTGTATAGTGTTTGCTTTCTTCTATACACACAATAGGGAAAAAAATGAGTGAGATTTAATCTTTAAATGTAACTGAAATTTGTAACTGAAATACTTTTCTGGCTGCTTTCTTATTCCAAATAGCTGAATGAAAAGTACATATTTTATTTCTTGCCAGAATAAAAAGTAAAAGTGGTTTGGCAATTTCTTAAACATTTTGTTTGTTATTAAAGCAAATTAATTTGAGAAAAAAAGTATAAATAATTTAAAACATTTTATTGTAGATTATTCTATTTAACTGTAACTTAGAATATTTTCAACAGTGTTTTTTTTTTTTTAATATGAAAGTTAGACACTAAACTTTTGATGAAAGCAAACTCAAACCAAAAAAGTTTTTAATACCAAATAAACTTTTTATCCCCACCAATGTTCCCTGGTCCCCTTCTCATCTCACCTCCCTGTTAACTTCAGAGCTCTTAGAATGTTTGTTAGTTTGTTGTATATAATTTTCTCAAATTCCTTCCATTTTATTGAAAATGGCTGCATTTCAGATTCCCTTGAGGTAATATAGTGTATGAACCAGATTTTTGTATGAACCAGATCTTTTTTTCTGGTTCATGGTGTGTATGAACCAGATTTTTTTTTTTAAGAATTATTTATTTATGCATACAAGAGATGGGGCACAGACCAGAGTGCAGGAGGTGAGAGGATTCACCAGAGACAGAGTGAGGAGCAGAACAGGCAAGATCAATTGAAATACACTGCTGAGGGGAGCAGTGGGCAAGGCAGGAGAGGTCTGCTGCACCATGTGGGTCCCTTCCCTGGCCTGGGATCGAACTTGTGCTGCTGCTATGCCTCGGATGCTTCACCGTGTGGCGTTCAACCAGCTGCACTACCAAGGGAGGCCCCATGAACCAGATATTGATTCATTCATCCTTTGAAGGAGATTTATGCTTTTTCAATATCCCAGCTATTACAATATCTTAGTAATGCTGCAGTAGAACATGTGGATTTTTTTGTTATTGGTTTTGTATTTTGCAGATTGCTTGATTATAGGGTATTTCCATTTGTAATTTGTTGAAGTAAATCCAGATTGCTCTCAGGAAAGGTTTTACAAGTTCACATTCCCACCAAGAGTGTAATAGGGTTCCTTTCCTTCTGTATTCTCTCCAGTATTTGTTGTTGGAGGTCAGTGCTATTCTCATGGGTGTGAGGTGGGATTTTGCAGTGTTAATTGGCATCTCTCTTATCATGAGTGATGATGAACACTTTTTCCTATATGTCTTTTGGCCTCCTGACTATCCTCTTCAGTGACTTATCTGTACTCCATCCTGGGTGCATGCTTATGTACCCCCTTATCCAGTCAGTTAATGTTGGGTCTAAGGAGCCCATGTTGGTGTGTTCCCATCATTGTAGAGGGTCAGCATTGTACCACTCCTCCCTCTCTTGTCATACTTTATTATAACAAATTTCACTTATACTTTACCTTACTCCACTAACTAGGGCTGATGCTCCAATTGTATGAGCTGATAATCAGTTTTTTCCTCTAGTATTTTTGGCCTTGTTTGCCTCAGTCTTTTTGGCCTGTAGAGGAGAAAAGCTGGGCACTCTGACACCATCTTGCTCCTGGACTCAGTTTTTGTTGTTTTTTTTTTTTTTAATAAAATTATTCAAATTCTCACTGATTGTGACATACTTTGCTAAAAAGAACTATAAACTTGAGGGTTTTTTTCCTTTTTAAAGTACTAATCACATCTTCTATTTCCAGAAATAGAACATTAATTTTTATAATTTGTAAACTAAAAGAATTAAAAAAGAAACTTATAGAAAACTCTTTTGGAGCTGAAGTTTTTAAGATACCTGAATTGCTTTGTAAATTTCTATGATTAACATAATTTGATAAGTAAATGATTTGTACTTTTTCACCATCTGCTTTCAGTACAACTTGAAACTATGACATTTTAAACTCGGATTTAACGCTCTTCTCATAATCTAATAAAATATACCAAGTCATCATAAAATACACATTCTGAGGCACTCATGAGATTAACAAAGTATATCTAAATCTCACTTCCTTCTGCCATTATTTATGTTGTTGGTATATCTACCGCCACTGCTATTATTCATTGAGGGACTACACTGTAATAAATGTTGTATATAGTTTACCATATTTACTCCTCTAACTTTAAGTTTCAGTATTCTCATTTAAAAGAAGAAATCACTAAAAATCCTACTGGTTAAATAACTTGCCAGAGGTTATCCTGCTACTAAATGATGTAGCCAAGCTTCTAATTACAGTGCAACTTGGCTATGATTCTTTATGCCAAAAACACTATTAGTCACTAAGAAGAGAGATGAGACACACAAAATTGCTACTCTGTTGATCTAAAGTACTATGTGAATGATATAACAGAGGAATTGCTGGGGGTGGAATGGGACGTGTTTTTCTGGAGATATTCAAACCATTTTCATAGAGGAGACAGCAACGGGGTGAGTCTTGACAAATGACTGCTTGCCAGATAATGATGACTTCAGAAAAATTATCTACAATATGGAAATGGGCAAAAATAATTACCTTTTCATGGAAGTGTTGAGTGGTATTTAGTGGGCCAAGAGCTGGCATCTTTAGTTGACTTTCTATTGACTATTTTATTTTCAACTCTAAAGTGGGCAGAGTTAACTTTAATAAAACTCTCAAGTCATCCTTATTCACAGAAATAAAAATGATTTTCCCCCAGTATAGAATTTATTTTTATTCAGTGTAAATAGCTCTCAACATTGGATTTATCACCGTATGGAATATGGGATAGTAACTAACCTTAAATATATGGAAATTTACTTCAGCTTTTCCAAGCTGTGTGTGTGCATGTGTGTGTGTGTGTGTGTGTGTAGGTCCACTACTCATTGTCTGTCTGTCTACCTATATATCTATCCATCACTTATCTCAACTATCTACCATTTATCATCTATTATTTATCTGTCATTTCATCTATCTTTTCTATTTCCTTCCAGATGGTGTTGACATCTTACTAGTTCTCTAAATAATCAATGAGTTAAATAAGATCTTTTGTGAGATGTTCATTTTATATTTGCACAAGTCATGTTTCTAACTTTGCCTGTTATATTTTAGCAATGTGACATGGAAACTTCCATTACATCAACCAATTTGATCATCTAAGACACTCATGAAATTGCCTCCCATCTAGGAATGATACATATACCTAAAAAATATGAAAGACGCGTAGTCTGGGAAATGCATGAAGCAGGGGAGGAAAGTGGGATCCAGTTTTTATGGGCTTTGAATGCTGTGCGAAGTAAACTAGATATATATGTATGGATTTATTTAGATAGAGATGTTTAGAAAAACTTTCAGGATGAAATAAAAATAAAATTGGTTAAAATCAGAAAACAATTTCATCCCTTTAAAAAATGCCTTTGGAAGCTTACTTTGTTGGTATGTTTCATGGATTACAATTTTTAAAAATTACAATAAATTTTCTGGGCATTGAAATAATAAAATCAAATAAAATGCATCAATAACTAATCAATAACTAATATTCCCAGTTCCCTGAAACAATACAAGTTTCCAATTTCACGCTAAGTTTCTCCACATCAGTGTTTGGAGTGTTGCAAAGAGGGGCTTGGCCATTGTCTCCCTAATTTTCCTGCCTAGAATTCCTATTTCTGTTACTCCTTTCCTTCTTGCCAGGTGGTATATTCAGTTCCTTCTGAATCTTTATGAGTAATTCTGTCCAGGTAATCAAAGCAAGGTTACTTTTATGCTTGCTAAGAATTTATTTATTTATTTATTTATTTATTTATTTATTTATTTATTTATTTATTTATTTATTTATTTATTTGCTTGCTTGCTTGCTTGCTTGCTTGCTTGCTTGCTTGCTTGCTTGCTTGCTTGCTTGCTAAGAATTTAAACCTACTCTTTTCCAATAGGCACTTTTTTTTTTTTAAGATTTATTTATTTATGCATACAAGAGATGGGGTACAGACCAGAGTTAGTTGCGGGACATGAGAGGATTCACCAGAGACAGAGTGAGGAGCAGAACAGGCAGATCAACTGAAGTACACTGCTGAGGGGAGCAGCAGGTGAGGCAGGAGAGGTCTGCTGTGCCATGTGGGTCACCTCCCTGGCCAGGGATGAACTCACAGCGAATGCTTCACAGTGCAGTGCTCAACCAGTTACTTCACCAGGGAGGCCCCCATAGGCATTTCTGAAATAGTTTGGAGGACCCTCCATCACTGGATTTTGTTACCTGAAGATCTGGTCAAGTCCAGCATTCTCTGAAGGACTGCTATTTTTTAAAAAGTATTTCAAGAACATATAGCACATAGTAAATGATCAATAACTGTTTAATGGTATTAATTTTTTTTAAGTTTTGAAATATCTGCAACATGTGAGATATATTTGAGAAACTCAATTTCCTGTTTCAGAGTCTTAACTAGATTAACAGTGATTCTAAACACAATTTTAAAATGATAACAAGATACACACACATATGAATACCATTGTTGAAAGATTCCAAACATTATATATGAAAATTATTTGCCAAATCACAATAAAGTTATGGCATAGCCATCTTGAGTTATTATATTTTTTGACATTTTATTACCAAACTGATTAGAATTAATTTTGTCTGCTCCTTTTTTTTTTTCAGTTCCCAGGTACCAACCTAATTGATACTGTGTTTCTGCTTCAGTTGATTAGTTTTTCTGTTTATATGCAATTTGGGGTTTGAACGGAAACAATGATAAGCAGATTGAGCTTCAGTAAGTTTATCAACATATGGCTTTCCTGTCTGAATTGAATTGGAATGTAAAAATTCATTAAAACTCACCTTTAAAATTTAGAAATAAGCAGTTCAGAAAAGAACCTAATGAGGTGACAGCAGAAATTCTTGAAACACAACTTCAGCCACTGCCATCTCTGTGTGTATAATAACAGAAAGTGGGCGCACCTTTTGCCTTAAAACCTTTCTAAGAAAGGTAGAGTTGCCACCTCCAGAATCCTGACTGCTAAAGTATGTGGCATTCTTGCTTACTGAAGGTGTTTTTTGTTTGTTTGTTTTTTCTTTCATTTTGTTACAGTCCTGTGGGATCCCCAGCCCCTCTTATTCTTGGGTATATTGTCTTGGTGCCCAGAGTTCCTGCTTCTCAGCTAGGTGGTGGGCCATGCGGGGGGGGGGGGGGGGGGGGGG
>JAGFMF010011828.1:2083198-2101433 GCA_019455555.1 Galemys pyrenaicus
CCCCAGGCTATAGCCCCAGGTCATGCCCCACCTAGCTTGCACCAGACTATTATGTAGGTCCCATTACGCACTCCCACTCATGTACATTCCTCTTGGTACTTCTTGCACACCTTCTTTGTACCTGGTTCTAAATAAATAGGAGCGTGCCCCTAGATCAGGGCTGTACTTTTTCAGGTGTGAGCTCCTCTAGGTCTCTCTCACTTAAACTTGGAGTATTTTTCCTCTCATCCAGCACCACTTCCAGTGCTGCAGCCCACCCCCCCAACCCCCAGGTGACACATTCCCTTCTCTTTGAATTTGTTACTCCACAACTTTTTCCATTCCTTCTTACAGCACTCATTCCCAGAACCATAGTCTAATTTCCTTGAATCACTTGGTTTACCTATAACATTCATCTTCTATGTGGTTTCCTTGATGACTTCAGAAATCCATAGCAATATCTTTTTCAATGTCCTGGTCTCTCATTTACTTGATCTCCTAAAAGTCCAATGAATATTTTCTTTAGGTGGATCAAAAGTTAGTGCTTTTAACCTTAGGATGGAAAACATGGGTTTTTCCCTTAGTGGTCTGGGGACCCTGGGCACCCCTCAGTTTTGCCCAGTATTAGTTTTGGTCCCTTGTGCTTTTGAAAAAATGTATTCATTTATGCATACAAATCTGGGGTACAGGCCAGAATCGCGGAAGTTGAGAGGATTCACCAGAGACACAGTGAGGAGCAGAACAGGCAGATGGACTGAAATACACTGCTGAGGGGAGCAGCAGGGGAGGCAGGAGAGGTCTGCCACACCACAGGTCTGTGTCACCTCCCTGGCCAGGTATCAAACTTGTGCTGCTTTTTGCCTGCTATCAGAAGGGTGGTGTTAGTTACACTCCTTCACAAAAAGAGTTGGGAAATAATGATAGTCATTTTTCATAGATCTTTTAGGTTTAATCATGAGTTAATGTAAAATTTTTGTTGACTGTATAAAGCTCACAAATCCCCAGATTTTGTTCAGAACCATGAAGAATAAAATGAGGGTCCTCCAGATCACAGTGGTTATTATAACCATCAATAATAACACTATATTAAAAAAAAATGTTGGGCAACTGTTAAATCAGGAGAGAGGGTTACCATATTCAAATGCCACTATGGGTTCAGTCCCCATAACAGTGTTAGACTTTTCTCAGTAGACACTTAAGCCTTGGTATGAGAACTAGATACAAGTCAAGGTCCTCTAAACCTCAGGAGTTCTATTACTTAAAGAAGGAAGGTTAGGGTCTCCCTGGTGGCACAAAGAGTTAAATCTCACTACTATGAAGGCATTGCCAGCCACTGCAGCATGAGTTTGATCCCTGACCAGGGAGCTGACCAACATGGGACAGCAGATACTCTCCTGTCTCACCTGCTGCTCCCCTCAGCATTGTATTTCAATAGATCCAACTGTTCTGTTCCCCACTCTGTCTCTGGTGAATCCTCTCACCCTCACCCACACCTTTGGTCTACATGCCAGTTCTTGTATACATCAATAAAATAAATCTTAAAAATAATAAATAAATGAAGATTTTTTTTTAATATATATATGTCTTCAGAAAGAAGTGGAATAACTGACTTTGTGAAGTTTCTGAGTCTTTTTTCTATCCCCTTTATTTAAAAGGTAAGATCCAGGGGACTTGGGATCATGTGTGTCCTTACTTTACAAAGATTAATTTTTGTGGGAAAAATGAGATAAAGACAAAAATGAATGTCAATATATATTAATTTTATCATCTTTTCACAACCCACACTTGATTTGAATTCATTATTTTCACGCCATCTTCTTCCCCCCTCTATAAATACTTGTGTTTCCTTAAATCCATATTTCTGTACATAATGGTATCATTATGTAGATTTTCAAGTCAATGACTTGAGATCATTCTGCATTTCATACTCTTCATCACCTTTCCTATCTTGTTGGTCACCAATCTAGTTGACATTTCTGGGATCCATTCTGTTTCTATTTTCACAACAATTGCCTTAATTTAATCAATCGCCACCAGGGAATGCATTTTAGCTATTTCTAAACTAAGTTAAGTCTTTAGTCTTACCTTGATTGAATCTATTCTCCACATTGCTTGCAGAGTTCTCTTTCTAAAACACAATTGTGTTCCTATTCTCTTCTCAGTTTAAATCCTTCTGTGACTCATTCTAAAATGCTGAATGTAGTCTGGGCTTGGTAAATCACACAATACCCTGTGGAATCTAAACCTAACCAACATTTCTTACTTTCTCTCCTATAAAACTTCAATCCTTTACTCATTTTGGTGGAATTCTTCCTCTCCCTAAAATATCCATGAACTATTCCTTACCTGGTTATAAACAATTTTGTCCTCAATATCATTTTGAGTCTTTGCTTGGAACATCTCCTGGTTGTCCCATTGTCACCTTATTTTTACATCTGTTAGGACCTTATCCCTCCATGATGACTTTAAGAATAATTGTGATGAAACAGTGCAGAGTTCAAGTGACCAACCCATATTTCATGGGTAGTGGGGGAAGGACTCTTTTTAGGCAGGGGAGAGATTATATTGGTAGTTTTTGTGTTTTTGGTTCTGTATGGGTTAGCTTATCAACTTTGGAGGACATTTTTTAATACTGATTATATTCTTTTCTGAAAATTAAGTTCCTTGCCACTCAAAATACTGTCACACCAAGAAGGGGTTATCAGGAGATGTATATATAATTCCTTCTATTATTTTCTTTTGTCAAAGAAAAATATGTGGACATGACAGTAATATTCTTTACAACACAGTGTCTAGAGAAATATTTAATGTTTTAATTTAAAATATTCCTTAGAAATAAATAACAACAACTTAAAAGTTTTTAAATAATTCATAGGATAGACTTCAAAATTGTTTGCAGAAATATTAATATGCTATCTTCCTATTTTAGTTTTCTTCAACTGGATAATACAAAGCACTTACATACATTGGTTTATGGTAAAATAGATTTTGCTTTAAAATAAAATGCTGAAATATTTGACACTAATTGGAATTTTTTACAACCTCCATAAAGATTGTCTTTAAAAAAATCATTGCAAGAAAATATAAACATTTGGGACTACCTCAAATTCAAAAACTTCTACATCGTGAAAGAAACCATAACAAAAATGAAAGCATACCCTACTGAATGGGATAAAACATTTACACACCATACACCTGACAAGGGACATATCCAAGATCTGCAAAGAACTCATCCAACTCAACAAAAAGAAAACAACCCAATCAAAGAATGGACAAAGAGCTAAATAAGCGCTACTCCTAAGAAGACATACAGATAGCTAATAAGCACATAGAAAAATGTTCATCATCACTTGTATTCAAGGAAATGAAAATCAAAGTGACAATGGGACATTGCCTTAGTGCTGGCCCAGTTGTGAGGATGGCTCCAATCAGTAAGACTAGAAACAGCATGTGCTGGTTAGGATGTGGAACAAAGGGAACCCTCTTACACTGTTTATGGAAATGTCAAGTGTTGAGTCCCATGAAAAACAGTGTAGAGAATTCTCAAAATATATAGATACACATTAGGATCCAACAACACCAGTCCTAGTTATCTATCCAAATAACAGAAAATTGGTAATTTGAAGGGAAACATGCACTTCCATATTCACAGCACTATTTACAACAGACAAAATATGTAAACAACCTAAGTCCACAAAGACAGATGAATGGATTAGGGGATATGGCATGTATACACAATGGATACTATGTAAATATCATGGAATAGTATTCAGTCTCAAAAAAGATAAACTCATGCCATTTGTGGCAACATGATAGAGCTGAAGGGGAATATGCTAAGCAAAATAAGTCAGGAGAAAGTCAAATACCAGATAGAGTCACTTACATGTGGAACATAGAGAAACAAAAGAAAGGGTCATATAAAGCCAAACTCAAAATTAACCCTTTCTAATTGACCATGGAACAAAAGAAAAGGGAAGGGGGATAAGTGGGAATGGGATAGGGAGGGAGCACAGAGGACTATGGTGGTGAATTGTGGGTGCTTTGATGGTGGGTGCACTATGGTAACAACACCTGAAGGAGTGGATCGTATATTCCAAAATACAAACAAAAATGCAAGCCAATGTTACCTCAGTAAAAACAATTTTAAAAAAATCAATGCAGATATTCGCCTGAAGATCCCTTTACATTATTCACATTGAGAACATGGAGATTGGATTCCTTTTTTATCACTCAATTTTATTTGCTTCTGTATAGAAGAGCTGGGGCAATAAAAAGTCTTATGACCACTGATGGTACTGTTGCTCATTCTTATTTTCTTACAAAGATACAAGTATGATGGTCTCCCTTGAGTGCTATAGTAGTCTATGACTGGCCTGCTCTACTGCAAATAAGTAAATACACACGGGACTTATGAGTCTGCCAATGCAACAAGAATTACAAAAGAAGCCAGCCTGTGTTTCCAGAATAGAAGAGCTGATGAGATTCTGTGTATAAAAGAATATCAATATAAAAGTCCAGGAGTCCATGATTTCATGAGCTTCTAAGCTATAGGACTTTTCTTTCCTCATGGGATTCGGAGCTCTAAACTCAGGACATGCTTAAGAGGCCCCCAAAGAAGCAATGGGACCCAAATTGCATCTTCATCTCTGCTCCTTTCTCCAGCTTAGATATAGTGCACCTAAGTATATGTAGTATATCATTTGGCTTAGATGAGTTGCCCTGGGAATAAGCCACAGTAAATGCAACATTGAACAGAGTCCACCCTTTGAACGTAGACAAGAGTTTTATGATTGGTAGACCAAGAATCACCAGATTTGTGGTCTTTGGAACAATAGACTTAAAGAGTCAATACTGATGTATAATCCTAACTACAAAATCAATAATTTTAATTAATTTATTTTTATAATTTATGATTTAAAAATAAATTATTTATGCATACAAGAGGTACAAGCCAGAGTTGTGGGAGGTGAGAGGATTTACCAGAGACAGAGTGGGGAGCAGAACAGGCAGATGGACTGAAACACACTGCTGAGGGGAGCAGTGGGCGAGACAGGGGAGTCTGCTATGCCATGTGAGTCCCCTCCTTGGCCAGTGGCAGGGACTGAACTCGTGCTGCAGTGGCTGCGGTTTGCTTCATAGTGCATTGCTTAACCCACTGTGCCACCAGGGAGGCCCCAAAATCAATCATTTTAGACCCTTTCCCACTTCACCATACCTAATTCCAGAGGGGGGAAAAAGACACCCTGGGAATGTCTTGAATAATTTATTTTTTATTTATGCTCACGATATACCTGTGGAAAAATAATTAGCTTAAAATGTCATATTTCATAAAAGACAAATACATGGAAAAAAAAAGCTTTTCAAGACAAAAAACTTTATTGTAAAGGTATCATCGCACCCAAAACAAAATCAGGAATACTATAATTAGTCTTCTTTAGAAAGCAGAAATAGACTTAATTTTAATTTAGAGTTATAGCCAAGTATCAATTCTTTAATATTTTATAGAGTATTTTTAAAGATGTTTTCCTCCTACTACTAAATAAGAAAAAGGAAAAATATATCTTGAAAGTTAAGATTCTGGATCAATTCATTTATGAGTATTTTGCTATTTGTTGAAATGCTTTTTAATTGGAAAATACTAATTAGCCAGTTTTATTTGTGGAAAATACTCATTATTAGTTCTCTTAATGATCTCAGTATGGCCACACATATTCTTAATAGTTTATTGGGGGGAAATTACTAAAATTTACTTTTGCTCATTGCCCATGGTGTGTGTGTGTGCATTGGGGAGGGGAGGGGGAGAGGTGATAGAGAGAGAGAAATTAAATAGTGAAGATTTTATATACAGATTGCTTTTACTCTTAGGAAATTCAGCTCTCATACAATTAGCCTGTCTGTGAGCAAATGGGTATTAAGCATCTCAGTTCCATGTGGCTGTTATTCTTGTTGCACATGCAGGAGACAGAAGTATTTCCAGCTCTCTCTAAACATGGTTCTGGCATAAAACAATTTATTGCAAGAAACCTGATCATTCCATTTCTTGTTATTGAATAAAAACAGAATGATTTGAGACTCTAAGTAGAGGAAGGGATTGCATTGGTAATTTCTATTATTTCTAAATTAAATATTGTATTAGTTTTTGTTTTTACTCAGGCAGAAATCTTAACCATAATCAAAATGCCACTATGATACATAGCTGGGGAAACGTATATTTTTATCTTTGTCTATCATATCAAATGTCCATGCATTCGACATTGCATTGTTGAGAGAATGGCATGAGAAGCTAGATGTGCCTAAAGAACTGGGCAGAAGCAAAGCAACAGAATGTAGAGAGGGCAAAGACAGAGAAGATGGCTGATGTCCAGGGAACGTGGACTCTTTCTGGATCAAAAACTAATTTAACTCTCTTGGCATTTGTTTCTTCATCTATAAAATAAGATTTATTTCAAAGCTTATTCTAGATTTTATCATTTTGAAAATCATGCACATTAATATGAGCTTCTAATCATAGATTTTTATTCATAATCAAATGGTTTATATAATTGTATCTACTTCAGGAGCTCTTAGTAAATCAATATGAAAATGAATTAAGAGATGTGTCCAACAAACATTTATTGACTGTTTACTATGTCCTAAACATTACAAAAAAGACACCAAGAGTAATAAATAATCACACCCTCTATGTCCATAACAGCTTCACAAAACAAAGGATAAATGATTATTATCATGAAAAGTGTGCTTGGAAACATACAAATAGTGTTAAGGGCTTCTATTTGAGGAAGAGATCTGACTGGGGTGAGAGCTCATAAGCTGTGTGGCCAAACTGACATTTAAGTTGAGTACTGATGGGGAGAGGGAGCAGGGCAATCTGGGAATAAGGATGTTGAAGTCATGTGAGCAAACACAAGTGAATAGCTCATTTTATACCAGGAAACTAAAAAAGTTTTCTTCTATTAGGGTTATTGCTTGACTTTCTGTGGTAGGTATTATAGCCAGCCTTGCAAGTAGAAAACTGTAAGTAGTATAGCCACTGACTTCTGAGAGTTGTAGTCACTGGGCAGGTGTACAAACAGAGCATTCCAGTTACAGGAGTTAACTATGATAGAGGGTAGTGAGGAGTGCTGTGGGGTCACAGATGAAACATTCTACCCAAATCTAGAGGATGTAACATGTGAGCTCTGCCTTACAAAAAAGGAAAGAGTCAGAACATTTTGAAGGTTCCTTCAAAAAAGGAAAGGCATTGTTAACATAGCTTCATATGCAATGCTAATGCTTTTTGGACATTACTCTAAGTAATATTGAAGCCAAAGGCTTTTAACCTGGAGAATGGCTTAGTCAAATCTTTATTTTAGGTGCATGGAGGATAACTATGAGGGACACAAATCTAAAGTAGAAGATTAGTTAGGAGGTTACTATGATTATCCAGGCAAGAGGTAAGGAAGTCCGGAAAGACAAATTAAAGGCAGAAAGAGAGGAGATTAGATAAAGTTGTAATAGTGAAACCTGAGGAAACTTTCAACTAATTATATGTGGAATTCTGTGAGAAGAAGAACTGCCTACCTCCAGTTTGTTCTCTCTATTTCCCTCCCTCCCTCCCTCTCCCTTCCCCTCTCCTTCCTTCTCCCTCTCCCGACACTCAGAACTCAACTGCTCTCTTGATTATTTCCTCTACTCTCATATTTTCCAGGACAATGATAATGTGCCATGTAGGTCATCTGGAACTACAAGGTACATGTACCACTAACCCATGAGCACTTGGAATGTGACTAGTGGGATTCATTGACTCCCTTATTTTCAAAATTAATTAAATTAAATAGTGTCTACCATCTACCACAGTAGACAGAAAAAACGGCAACTCAAATTTTCTTCCTAGCTTGGGTCTTTCCCCTGAACCCAAGACTATAGTTGACTATTTACTATAATGGAACTTAGACTTATCAGTTCAAAATTAAATGTCTAGACTTTTCCCTGAAATATACTTCTCCTAATGTCCTTCCTATCTCGGTAAATGGCAATCTGACTTTTGAGTTCTTTTTTCCCTTAACACTCTACATCTTATCTGTAAACCAATCAAATAAAAATGTTCCGAATCTAACCAATTCTTCCCGCCTGCACAACTGTCACCTAGTCCACAACAATATCTCCTCTTGTCAGGATTATTGCAATAACTTCCTGATTGGTCTCTCTGCTTTGATCTTGGGGCTTTGTGGAAACCCAGTAAAAATACAGGTCACGTTGTATGATTTTTCTATTCAAAATCCGTTCTGAGTAAAACCTGAAATTCTTATAGTGGTCTGTACAATCTGGCCTTATGTTTTTCTGTGTCACCTCATTTTCCAATTCTCTTCCCCATTTTCACTGCACTTTGATCCACAGCATTTTCTTGCTAATCCTAGAACAACCCAGACAAACTCCACTGCAGTTTTGCACTGACCTAGCATTGCTACCAGGGAGACTCTTCCCTTGGATAGCTGCATGGCTTGCTTCGTCATTGTCCATGTGGCTGAGCTCAAGTACAGTTTGGTGCTATGGTTCTCCCTGACAACATTAAGATTTCATTCTTCCAAGGTGACAGTCTTAATTCTACTCCTTCACTTCATTGCTCTTCATACTACTGAAAGATATCTGGAGGAGAAAAATATATTATTTATTTATTTTTTTATTCATAGTCATCCACAAAAACTAGTCAGAAAGTCACCTGGAGGTGGAAACTTTATGTTGTCATGACTATATTCACAGAACTTACAATTTTGACTGCAATATGGTAAGTGCTGAATATACTTATTAATTGCATAACTGTCAGTTTTCTAACTCATGTTGGGCAATTGAATCACTAAGGACATATAGTAAGTGTTCAATAAATACTTGCTAAGTGGGATTTGGAAATGAGTTAATTAGTGGAAGTAGAATGATAAATTGAATATCCTGTGGCAAAATAAAAATAGAATAAATGGAGTAGAGAACATTCTGAGGTTGGAGGGCTTAGCAAAAGATGAGTCTACTCCATCAATGTGGCTGAATTTTATTCTTTATAAGGGGGGGTGGGAATTTGAGATTTTACATTGTAAAATGAAACACACAGCTTCTGGCAAAGCAATAAACTGTTTATGTTACCTCTTGACATCTGAAATAATCTCCACTATCACTGGTCCATTTCGTGTTCCCATCCTTCCTTTCTCACCCACAATAAAATCCCAACTGATCACTGTGTCCCAACTTTTATATCTCAAATCCACCCTTCGTCTTGCCACATACTGATTTTGCAAAGTATGTA
The DNA here is from genome assembly GCA_019455555.1 of Galemys pyrenaicus. NCBI lineage: Eukaryota > Metazoa > Chordata > Mammalia > Eulipotyphla > Talpidae > Galemys > Galemys pyrenaicus. The sequence continues at coordinate 2,092,452 of JAGFMF010011828.1, forward strand.
TTGGTTCCTATATTGCTGACTTTTTGGTCCATGTTTATAGATAAACTACAGTCATTTTTAAAAAATTTTATATTTTTTGAATTTTTTTAATTTGCTTTTCTTACAATGGTTGCTTTCTTTCTTAGGTGCTGTCCCCATGGGATTTCCATCACCAATTCACCATAGTCCCTGTGCTCTTTCCACCCCTGCCTTGATCCCGATCCCTCCCTCTTCCCTACAGAATGTCTCTGATTTGTAGTTTTCCATTTATTTTTGTTTTGTTTTGTTGTTGCCGTTGATGTAATTGTTACTTTTCTCCTATATTCCCCCTATAAATGAGACCATCCAGTATATTTCTTTTCCTTCTGTACAGTCAATTTTGACTCTCATTCTCCAAGGATCACTAACTGGATAGATGGAAGAAAGTTATTATTAGGGATAAGGGCAAGACCCTCATGTAAAGTCAGGGGATTCTCTTTACTTATCAATCTGTATTAAAAACAGTTATCTATTGGTAAAGTTCATTCTCCAAAAATATGGTATTCTCTAAAAGTCCTCCAAGTACAGGCACTTGTCAAAAGTCACCCATATTTTCTAATGATTAAGCTTCATGATGACAAATGCATGGCATTTTGTAGCTGGGCTTTGGGGAATAGATACAAGGTGTTACCACTAGTGCATGCATAATGGGTACCTTCCCCAGCTCCAGTGTCAAGGTGTTTCTGACATGGCCCTATAATTAACGGAAATGCATTTTCTGTGGTGCATGTCAGTAATTTGGCAATGACAGAAACATATGTCTTGTTTGATGAACCTGAAAATGAGAGGAGGTGGGAGAAAACTTACCAGAAAGCTGATTCCAATTGACTGTCTACCCTGAGTGACATTAACAAGCCTTTAAATATGTTGATATAAATCAAGATATAGCCAGAAGCAAAGCCAAGGCAGCTTGAAGAAACAAGGAAACTGGCTATGTTAGCGTCCCTGGAGCAGATGAAGCAATGATTGTGCTTTCAACATAGAAAAATTACCAACCTCTTTACACAGTCAGTGAAAGGGAAAAATATTTAGCATTTGCTATGATAGGCTAACAAATTAGACTTCCAGGTTACAGTGAGAATTCCCTAGCGCAATCTCAGGTTGTCTCAGTCAGAAATCTGGATCCATTCTTCTTCTCATCTCTCTCAGACCAACATCCAATCATTCCAACATTTTGTAACTTTTAAATATTCATCAAAATTATCCAAGCTCTATCTCTCCCCAACTGCATACACTTGGCAGACAGGGAATAGTCTCCTAACTGGTCAATTCACTTTCATCATTCCCTGACTTTAGTTCAGTCATCACAAAACTACCAGAGACTTGGCATAAAATTTATTAGTGGCTAATGTTTGTGTATTTATGTGCCAGACACTACTCAAAGTACTTTCTATTTATTATTTTTAAAAATGTTTTTATTTATTCATGCATACAAGAGGCAGGGTACAGGCCAGAGGCGGGGTGGTGGTGGGTGAGATTATTCACCAGAAACAGAACAGATAGCAGAACAGGCAGATCGATGGAAATACGTTGCGGAGGGGAGCAGCAGGCAAGGCAGGAGAGGTCTGCTGTGCCATGTGGGTCCCCTCCCTGGCCAGGGATCGAACTGGCAATGCAGCAGCCACAGAAGCTCCACAGTGCACTGCTCAACCCACTGTGCCACTAGGGAGGCCCCACTTTCTATTTATTATTTCAACTAAATAAGTAGTCGAAGAGATAGGATACTACTCTAGTGTAAGCACACACAGAGCAGGTTCACTATGGATTCAGGTAGATGGATAAAGGAGTCCGAGAGCCCTCAGTGGATTTTTCAGGTTTTAATGCTCTCTCAAGGAACCAGGTACACAGGCACACCAGGCAGGAGGGCTGGCATGCAAAGAAGCATGCACAGGCTAGGCACAGGGTACTGGGAGGCAAGCAGGCAACAACTGAGCATCCCCGCCATGCACAAATCTTTTCACTCTTTCTCTGGGCTCTCTATTGTTCTCTCTTGCCATGATGCTCATCCTTTCATAGCTCTCCTGTCTGTCTTGGCGATGCCACCCTTGCATCACTGGCTTCTAGGCTCAGGTGGACACACTTATCCATGCCCACCCATGCTCCAGGTGGCTACAATCAGGCACACGTGACCATGCTTCCAAGTGCCTTCTGTATTACAAACCCACAAGTGATAGGCACTGAGGTTAGTAGTAGAAAAACAAAAGTAGATTTGTTCACTTAGTCTACCAACTATGGATAAGGAAACTGGGTAGTTAAGTACAGGGTGCTTAAAACAGGGTAATTAAGTACAATAGAGGTATTCTCAAATCTCTTACAAAAAAAGGATGCTTGGAGTTGACTCCAAATAGTTTGCTTCCAGATCTTATGCTTTCAAGGACTATGGGATAATCCTTTCTAGGCATCACACCTCTTGTGATCAGGCTTCTTCCTTTCTTTTGTTAACCATCTGCTCCCACCACAATCCTCAACCATATACACTTACAATTCCTGGCACATGCAATGTGTGCTGACTTACATGTTTATTTGTATCTTGTGCTATAGGACTAAGCACTCATCTTTCTTCCCCTTCCATTTGGCTTGTATCTTACCACGTGTTACCTCCTGGAAAACTTTTTAATCCTTTCCCTAAGATTGAATTTATGATTAAGCACCATCTGACTTAATGTATCGTCTTGGATGTCTTGAATCACAATTAATCAAGTAATTGCTTAAAACAGAAACTACTGAGCTTCTTCTAGATTCACAGGAGAAAGGGCTCCCATATCACATGTTAACAAGCTTTCCAGGTAAAGCTTATTCATATTACTGTTTGAGTTATTAGTATAAGAGTTGTATGTTTGGGCTCTAGAACTAGGCAGACATGAGTCCACTTGGTCATTTACTGTGTAACCATGGGGTTGATTACTTTTATTGTCTCAACAGTTTTTTTCAGCTTCGGACTACAAACAATAAAGAACAAGTTGACCTGATGCATATAAAGTGCTTTGTGAGTGTGTGGTACATTGTAAACACTTAGTGATGCCAGCTGCTAATACCTTGTTTACAAGGACTTGTTTACAAGCACTTTCATGATTTAGCTGTGATGGAATTCCTTGTTGTAGCGGCAGGAAGATGGCACTGGAGCAAGGTTCAGGATGGTTCTGGGCAGACGGGTCAGGGAAAGAGAATCTTTTGGAGACTTTGGTGGCTTTTCATACTTTATTAAGTAGAGGTGGCCAGGTACATGGCAGGCAGAGGTGCCAGGGGGGCCGGGAGGCTGGCAGCCCTCCCAGCCCCCGGCGCATCTCACCCTCTCGGCTGCTTTTTCTCTCTCTGCTGCTGCTGCTCATCAGTACTGTCAGTTGGTCCTCGCAGTTCTCTGTTGGTCGATCCTCACAGTTCTGGCGTCTTCATGACGCCGCCCATTTATGCCTGTGTCCCAACTCAGGTGCGCTCACTTGCACATGTCCATCCTGGAGTGCTCATAGCACCTCAGGTGTCCATCATCAGTGGTGGGAGGGTGGAAATACCTGGTCAACCTTTACCCTCCACTTGTGCTTGTATGCAATTTGGGGGGCCTTTCCTATCTCCTATACTGAACTGAAGAAAAGAGGAAGTGATTCTCTCTCAGCTCCCCAAAACCCAGTCTATGCACTCACTATGAGGTTAATATGTAAACTGAATGCAGGATTAAATAAATTTTCAATGTCCTATTTTTATTTCAAAAAAGATCTTCCTAATCAAAATTTAAAATAGAGCCATGGGATAGAGGAACCCAATTCTCTGTAAATTAATAGGCCATTCATTTCAAAACGTGGTATCTTGAATTTATTTAATAGCAGCTTTGATGTATGATAGATTTACAATTGAAAACGAAGACCTTTATAAAATATTCTTTCAGCTAACCTATATTTATCAAGAACCTACTAGTTGCTGACTAATCTTCTAGGCCCTGTAAATACAACAGTTTGAAAATTAGGCAAAAAAAAAAAATGTTCTAATGATGCTAACAAGTTAATAAACATTTTGGGAAGCTGGGGGGCCGGCCTTACTGGATATAGTTTCTGGGGATCATTTTAGGATTATGCTTGCTCACACATATTATGTCAGTTGGCAATAAGTATAATAGAGAAAAATAAAATGGGGGAGATAGTCTACGTCAAGGTTATGGAAGCAGCAGACTTGACAATGTGACGGAGAATGGGCAAAGAAGGACATTCTTTTTGTTATTTGGCTAAAATATATTTTTTACATTTTCTTAATAAATGATGTATCAATTAAAGCATGTAAAATCTGATTAAATACTGCAGTATTTAATATAATTGACTGAAAATAATTAGACCAATTATATGATAATCTTCTGCCCAGACAGATCTGATGAAAAGAAGTAGCTCACACAATAAAAATCAACATTTTGGAAATCAGCCTCATGCAAAAAGAAAAAAAAGTACAAATGAGCGCTTTTCTCCTCAGGGATTTTCATTCATCAGTTAAGAATGTGGCTTTATTCTTTTATTACTTGTAATTTATCTCAGAAAGTTCTTTATTCCCAGGAGGAAACACTCTTTACTCATTCCCACACACTGTGGGTTTGGATCCCTATGAAGCAGTTATTTTTAGTCAACAATTTATACTCCTAATTTGTTTTCTAAGTGTTATCATTGGTGAACCTACTAATCTTCACAAACTATTTTTATATATCCCGATCAAGTGAGACTCTCAGAAGCCACTAGCATTAGAAGAGTGAGCTTGTCTTCATAGTAAATTTTTCTTCTGGATGACACAGGAGGAACCTAGAAATGACCCCCCAACAAACGCCTGGTCCTCAAGTTCCATGCTGGAAATACTTAGGGCCAAAAGAACAAGTCAACACAGCCACACAGACAGTTTCTATCATTTTTCAGGGGCAGTGACTATTTTTTCTATTCTTGATTTTTATCTTAGTCTGTTCAGGCTGCCATATGAAAATACCATAATGTGGACTGTTTATAAATAACTAGAATGGATTTGTCATAGTTCTGGAGGCTGGGGGGGCTTCCTAGCTCAAAGCAAGGATTCCATGTCTGATGAGAACCCACTTTCTCAGAGAAGGCCATCTGGAATCTTCTTATTGGAACTTCACAAGGAGAAAGGGAAGGTAGTTCTCTTGAGTCTCTTTGGTTTTTGTTTTTTTTTTTTTTAAAGATTTATTTATTTATGCTGGGGTGTGGGACAGAGGTGTGGGAGGGTGAGAAGATTCACCAGAAACACAGTGGGGAACAGAACAGGCAGATTGAAGTACACCGCTGAGGGGAGGGGTGGGTGAGACAGGAGAGTCTGCTGCACCACGTGGGTCAGCTCCATGGCCAGGGATCGAACTTATGTGGCAGATAGTTTCATAGTGCTGTGACTTAACCCCTTGTGCCATGAGGGAGGTCCCCTACCTTGAGCATTAATTCCATTCACAACCTAATCACCTCCCAAAGGCTCCCTTGCTAAAACTATCAACTGGACATTAGGTGTTTTAAATATGATAGTTGGTGGTATGCAAACATTCAAATTATAGCAGGTTTTTTTTTATTGCTTTTGTTCTTTATTTGTATAGATATTTTTGAACTGTGTAGAAGAACCTGGTGTGATGGTAGGGGGTGAGGGATGTAGATAAAATAAGGTGAAACTAAATGTAGTTAATTTCATTACCAAATCAATCTAGGACTCGATAAGAATGAAGACAACCTTAGCTAGAAAGAAATTTTAACTTTATCTTCAGCTTTTAATTATCTACTGTCTTTCCTTATTATACAAGGTGAAGTTAAGGAGATATTAATTATTTTTTACAATTTCTGTGTGTCTATATTTTCCCTTTTTCCATCCAGTGAGCAGACCCAATGTAGAAATTCCCATATTTTCTTCTGAAGTACACCATAGAGAAGGCAGGCTTGATCTAATAAGCACTGTCTACTTACACATAAATTTCTTTGACATTTTATGTTTATGCTCAAATCTATATTAAATTTCATGTAAACATACTTATTTCATATAACAATACTGGTGCAAATCACTTTCCACACTCTAAGGAAAAGAGTCCTGTATGTCTCCTCTATTCTCAACTCCCACCTCTGGCGTTTCTGATGATCGAATGTGTAGTTGTTTTTGCAAAAACAAACAATTCTCAGATTCTCCAGATACCAGCTGGGCGTTCTCCAATTTAACTCAGCTCTGACACTGTTTTCCTGGCGAGGGACACATCCTTGAGGTCTAGAGCGCCATCCTATAAGACTACAACCCTATAGATAGCAATTGCACAATCATTTCACCTGTGCTTCTGACCAATCAGCTGTTAATCTATCACTTCTACATCTTCTCTTCAGCTCGATTAATTTGCTAGAGCAGGAAAATGTTTTATTTATGTGATTACAAGTTTATTAGAAATGATACAACTCAGGGTCAACCAGATGGAATTTCACAAGAGATTCTCTCTCTCTCTCATACACACACACATGCACACACACACACACAACAAATAGGTCAAGGTTACTAAGCATGGAGTAGCACCAACCAAACTAGTTCCACTAAGTAACAGATTTAGAAGAATAAAAAGAGAGTCTTTGCAGGTACTGCTTTAAAATTGAATTGTTATTGACAGTATAATACTGAAGTATTTCAAACACAGCCCAAAGTTGTTAGATTTTTGTTATTTACTTTATAATACATTATTACCACTGTGGTAGACTCAGGAAGTGTTTGTATTCAGCAGGCAAAACTAAATAAAACAGAATCTGTACATGGAGAAATTTGTTTGGATCATTAACTGTGTCTTTCCCAGAGTTAAAATTTACCAATCCAATGGAATCTCCCAATGGGACTTATCTCCACAGGGGGATAAGTCACAGATTATAAATGTATCTGCAGCCACTGCAGCATGAGTTTGATATCCCACCAAGGTGGTAGCCCACATGGTGCAGCAGAACTCTCCTGCCTTGCCTTCTGCTCCTCTCAGCAGTGTATTTAAGTAGACTGGCCTGTTCTGTTCCCCACTCTGTCTCTGGTGAACCCTGTCACCCCCTGCACCTCTGGCCTGTACCCTAGTTCTTGTATGCATAAATAAATAAATCTTTTAAAAACATTTACCAACCCAAGGCGATCTTGAGTCAGTCTACTCTCTTGATTTCTGTGTTTTTTTTTTTTTTTCTCTTCTCATCACCTATAAGAACAGATCAACCTCTGTTGTTAATAACAGTGTTTGGTGCTGGTTGAGGTAAGGTAGAGAGGGGTTTTGCATAGCACAACCTCAGGCTAAAATAAGACATAACTAATCACATCTGCTCTCCATGCTCCTTGGAGTTCCTACTCTCTCTTCCTTTGGATAGGACCACTAACAATCCACTCTACCCTTAACTTCCACAGTTCTCTAGTCATGCACACTCTTTCCTGCATGCCCTGTGTGTACCCCCTTCTGCAATACAGTCCTGGGGATTAAAATCCCTGATATGTGCTCTGGGCTTAACCAGCAGAGGTGCAATTCTTCCACCCTCTCATTTGCACGGCTCCAGTATTGCTCTCAACTCAGTTCAAATAGAGTTTTTCCAACCCTTTTCCTCTGAACCATCACTGCACCAACATAGAATAGCTGTCTGTTCATCATTTAGAGACCACTGTCTTTGTTTAGGGGTAATTAGATTGCAAATACATAGAGGCAAGCCTCGTGTTTTCACTCTGATGTCATCATGTAGGACTCCATCACCCTTGTTCTTATATTGTTTCATCATTTTAATAAATTCCATTTCAACACTTTATTTTGTGTCCATACTTTAAATTCATTCATTGGAATCTTATAATTTTCTTTTCCTGTCTATTTGCTTATATCCCATTTAAAGCACCATGCACACTGGATTGTGTCTTCAGCGCCTCTTTTTCTTTATCACTTTCCTTTTCTTTTTTAGCTGCTTCTGCTCTATTTGTTTGCCAGAAGAATATTCTGCATTAGGTATTTGCTAGTTTCTTGTTTTTGAATGAAACTATCTTGTTATATTAGTTTACTAGAACAGACCTTTGCAAAAATAAAATGCACTTAAAGGATCCTTAGTATTTTTGCTCCTTTTAAAAACATTTTATTTTAAAAACAAAATAAAATGAACCCTCAGTACATATCTAGAAAGGAATCTACTAGCTACCTCTACTAGGCCTTCTGGAGATATGTGGCATTCATTCATTTACTCAACACTGATTATTGAGACCTACAGTCTCTTACCATGTATCATGTATTTTGGAGATTCAAGGAGCTCTGCTGTGGACAAGTAAGCTATAGTCATTTCTTTCAAGGAGCTTATAGATGAGCAGAGAAAATAGACATTGGCCAAATCATCAGACCAATAACTGTATGAATAAAAATTGGGTAAGTGTTTCACAAAATGAGTCACACTCCTCAATTACCATTTCCTTTCTCATTCTAAACAGGAAGAAACAGTCTTATAGCATCTTAGAGGTCTCCTATAATACTTACTACAAATATAATCAACCAGTAATCATGCTATTCATTGAGTAATGCCTTTCTGTCCACAGAACACACAACAGTTCCAAGACTGCAGATGCTGTGCTCATCATACTGAATTCAGACTCCCTTGTATCTAATAATAGTACTTGCACTGTGTAGGCAAATTGTACATGTTGGAGAAATACAGTCATGTTCATTATCTAAAACAATCCTGTGAGGGGTGATCTCCAGTCGGACATTTACTCTCCACTTTGTCAGGAACAAATTAAATCTTCCTAATACACTGCTCTCTAATGGGATACCTGTAAGTGGGAGGCAAGTTATCAAATGATTCAATTTATTTGTTAAGCTGATATTGCTTAGTGGCACAAGGCTGGTTTAGCAGCTGTTGTAAATACAAAATAAAAATAAAGCACAGGATTTTTTTTTTTAAAGATTTATTTATTTATGCATACAAGCACTGGGGTACAGGCCAGAGGTGTGGGGGGTGAGAGGATTCACCACAGACAGAG
>JAGFMF010011828.1:2101483-2202747 GCA_019455555.1 Galemys pyrenaicus
CCCCTCCCTGGCCGGCAGCAGGGATCGAACTCATGCTGCAGTGGCTGCAGTTTGCTTCATAGTGCGTTGCTTAACCCACTGCGCCACCAGGGAGGCCCTAAAGCACAGGGTTCTTGAAAGCCCTGGCTTCCGAGCTTTGGCTGATTGCTTTGGTTGTCCACAGAACATACAACAGTTCCAAGACTAGAGGTACTGTGTTCCTCGTACTGAATTCATACTGAGTTGTGGGAAGTTAAACTTTCTGCCCCTTGCAATTAAAAACTGAGAAGACCTACTGATTTAGACCAGTGTTCAAATTTTCAGTTTTAGGATTCCTTTATACTCTTACAAATCCTTGAGGATAACAAAGTGCTTATTTTCAATGCAGGTTATATTTAAAGATTTTTTTTATTAGAAATTAAAAGTGAGCACTAAAATATTAGTTCAGGTTACCAGCCATAAATCCATTACATGTTAACATACATAGCATTTTTACAAGACCTAACTGCTTTTTCTTAAACAACAAAAAAATAAAAGAGCGGCACTGTTTTACATGATTGTAAATCGAACATCTGACTTCATAGCAGACAGCTTAGTACTTTAGAGGAGGAAAGGGAGACTGAATCTTTGTAGTTTGTAAATTAATTTAGAAAAGCATTCTGATTAGCTATAAAGTTTGTCCAATATCTAGTGACACAGAACCTTCCAATGAAAAGTTGCTGAGCTCACTAGATGAGCGAATGGAACAGGTATGAAGTGAGTTTCAAAGTCATTGGAATCTAAATTCAGATTTCAGGTTTCTGAGGCTGTTGGAGCCACCAGGGCTGCTTAGCTTTACCTACCCATGTCCTGACGGCAGCTGGCTTGGCACATCCACACTCCAGGATAAGGGACTCAATAGCCCCTAACCTCTGGACACCACCAAGGCAGGAGCAGAAGAGCCTGCACAGTGCAGTGAGCTAAGCTATCCTGAGTCTGAAGCAAGGGAGCTGCTAGGAAGGAGGCAGGAAACTGGGCGGCCGCCTTTAGAAAGCCTTTTGTGGAACTGGAAGGGATTATGCTCAGCGAAGTAAGTCAGAAGGCAAAAGAAAAATACCAGATGGTCCCTCCCCTAGGAGGAATATAAGGGAACCAAATAAGGATCAAAGAAAGGAATAAGAACAATAATAATAATAACAATAAAGACACAAAAAACTAAAATGAAAAGACAAATTGGGGACACTTGGTGGGGAGGGTTGAGGGCAGACCAGAGCACGGGGGACTGAGATAATAGTGCACTGGTGATATGGTGATGGGGAATACATGGGGATTACAATTGACGTCAATCATATATATATATGTATATATATATACACACATATATATATATAAAAAGAGAGAAGGAAAAAAATAAAAGGCAAAGACCAATCAAATCAAAGGAACCTTGTGATTGTGGGACTGAGGTGTCAATGCACTGGTGATATGGTGATGGGGAATACATGGGGATTACAATTGATGTCAAATATATATATATATATATATATATATATATATATAAAAAGAGAGAAGGAAAAAAATAAAAGGCAAAGATCAATAAAATCAAAGGAACCTTGTGACTGTGGGACTGAGGTGATGGTGCACTGGTGAAATGGTGGTGGGAACTCCATGGGGACCACAAGAGATGCCAAATATATATAAAAATCAATTTAATAAAAAAATAAATGATTTAAATAAGTATTTAAATAAATACAAGAACTGGGGTACAGGCCAGAGGTGTGGGGGGTGAGAGGATTCACCAGAGACAGAGTGGAGAACAGCAGGCAGATTGTCTGAAATACACTGCTGAGGGGAGCAGTGGAGGAGGCAGGAGAGGTCTGCTGCATCATGTCGGTCAGCTCCTGGGCCAGAGATTGAACTCGTGCTGCAGTGGCTGCAGGTAGCTTCATAGTGCTGTTCTTAACCCCCTGTGCCACCAGGGAGGCCTGAAAATCCTTTTAAAAGGGGAACAAGGCACAAGGCTCTCTTTCACTGCTGGGGAAGGCAGTTGCTTCTTGGATAGCAGGCTTTTCACACTTCCTACACCAGGTGAGTCCTGAACCTCAGCAGCTCCCGCCATATTCTGCAGCCTGCCTAAGAGGGGTTGGGACTTGATAAAGACTTTGCCTTGGGGTGTTGCAGCCCCCTAACTCCCCACTCAGCAGTCTTCACTACACCCTGTGCTCCTATGGCTGTGAATCCACCTCATACCATTGGATGTAAATGGACTTTCTCCCTCTCCTCTAACTTGTTGGTTAGATTACTTATTTATCATGTTTTGCTGCACCCGAAGGCCCTATTGTTTGCATTTATGGCAGTGGGTGGCTGGCCCCAGAACTGGTGAGAGATTTTCTGACCATGAGACATATTTTAAACCTTTTCCCAGGAATAAAAAGTACTGACAATATTTAATCAAGGAAGTTGCTTAACTTGTGAGTCTTGGGCCTCATTTGTAAAAGTGTCAGTAATACTTAAAGTGTATGGTATTTGGTAAGATCAAATAATATATATGAAGTGCAAGGCCCACAGTTTTTACTCATTAGAAAACAGCCTCTTTTCATATTCAGCCTGTTTTCATAGAAAACAGCATCTTCATATCCTTAAATAGTTTAGTAGAATAAAGCATAATAGTCATTCTATTTGCAAGTGCAATTAATAATTCTGTGCTATAAACATTGTTTCTATTACACACGTATTGGATTTTTTTCTTTTTGGTATGATTTCATAATGTAAATATCATTACCAGTGTTGTCTTTGAATCTTTAGGAAATGTCTATGATATTGTAATTGTGCTCAAGATTCCTGATATCCAGATAAGAAGATAAAACTCACATGCTGGAAACCTCAAAAATCTATTAATTAGTGCAAGATCACATAATCCAAAAGCTATCTCAGAGCTGAGGGATGGTGGAGTAAGGTGATTTAAACCAAAGAAGATAAACCTCCAGAGATCCCCAGGAAATCATCTGAGTGTATTCAATACATAAGTCCAGTACAAGTGTATGTGGAAGGAAATCAGTGATCTAAATATAACAGAACATCAGATAATAAAAACACCTTCACTGCAATGCAACAGCTTAGTCCAGTGTAGCATAGTGGGGAAATGCATGGCTTTAGAAACTGGAAATGCATGGTTTCAATTTTGAGTGCTGCTTTTCGGAGCCTGTGAATTTCTGATTAACTATTTAGAGCCTAATTTTCTTACCTTAAAGGGATTAGAGCAAATGCTATCATTCTCTGCAAAATGGCAATAATATTAGTACCAGCTTAGAATAACATTATAATAATATTCTAACTGGTTATTGAGAGGGTGTAGGGTAAATGGAAAGTGTCAGGATTTTCAGCCCTTCCGCCACTGCTAAGACCCACACAGGGGCTGGGCATGTAAGGGTGGTGGTGGCAGCAGCGATGGCAGCAGCCGTAGCAGAGAAGCAGGGGTACAAGAGAATGCTGGAGACCCCAGAGAGCATGAAGATTTGCCAGTGACCAGGAGGCCTGCCAGCCTCTTGGTCCCCAGCTCCCCGCCACCCCCCACCACTGGCTTCCATGTACCTGGTGGCCTCACTGCTAGTTGTGCAGAAAAATCAATTAAAACCCCTGAAAAATACAATGAAGGCTCAGGACTCCTCCTCTCCTCCTGTGCCCAGATTATAGAGAACCTACTCTGCCTTCCTGGCACTACAGAGAATTATATGTTACAATGAGTGAAGACCTCATTTCTGAGGTTGGCACCTGATATTAGCAAACCTTATTATTATTGTTGTGAATCCATCTTGGTGAAAAGTTAGCAGTTATATTTCTTGTATCATCCAGGAAAATCCTAATTTAATTTAAAAGTTATCAGATGATGTTTCAGATATTCCAGTTTTTCAACAGAGTTTAATTGACAGTTACCATTATGTTGATTTTAGGCATGTACCATAATGATGATATATCTGTATATATGGAGACATGATGACCTCAGTAAGTTAATATCTGTCACAAAATTATTGCATCTGTGTTTTTTTTTTCCTTGTGATGGTGACTTAAGATTCAGCAATTTTCAAATGTACACTATAATCTTAGAAACTATAGTCATCCCATTCTGTATTACATCCTTTGGCTTCTTTATTTTATCACTGGAAATTTGTACCTGTTTATCTCCTTCATCCATTGTGTCCACCCTCCACTTTCATTTCTGGCAACCACCAATCTGTTCTCTCTCTCTCTCTGTATGAGTTTGATTTGTTTTCTTGCTTAAATTTCCACATTAAGTTAGATGGCAATTGTCTTTCTCTGACTTATTTCACTTAGCAAATGACCTCAAGGTCTATCCATGTTGGCACAAATGGAAAGATTTCTTTCTTCATTTATAGAACAGTATTTCATTGTGTGTATGTGTGCTAGACTTTTGTCAGATGTTCCAGAAATCCCAGTTTTTAATCGCCACTACTCACTAAGCCTGTTGCTTCTAGCTCTTCCTTCCTTTGCTGAATAGCTTCTCCTGTCTGCTACACTGGGCAGTTGGCACATTTTCAGTGGGGGCTGGGAAGGATTTTAGGTCCTGCTATGAAGTGCTTCTATCTGGCGTCCATTATCCTGTCTTTCTAAGTTTCAAAACAAGCCCAAATTTCTACATCACTGTCTCATGTTCCTGTCTTCCCTTTAAATTTTGCATATAAGTTTCCACCCCAGTATAAAACTTCATAGTCATATTATTAGAATGATTGTTAAGTAATTGCTCACAGTTGTCCACTTCTTACTTTGTTTTATCTTGACTAAAGTTTACTAAGGTTTCTCATTTTCTGACAAATCTCCAAACTTTGCTTGCCCCCAACCTGAACAAACACTAAAAAGCAAAATGTGTTCCCTGTCAACTTATTCTGGGGATTAGAACATCATTATTGGGCCTCCCTGGTGGCGCAGTGGGTTAAGCAACACACTATGAAGCAAACCCCAGCCACTGCAGCACGAGTTCGATCCCTGCTGCGGGCCAGGGAGGGGACCCACATGGCACAGCAGATCTCTCCTGCTGTGCCCGCTGCTCCCCTCAGCAGTGTACTTCCGTTGACCTGCCTGTTATGCTCCCCGCTCTCTGTGGTGAATCCTCTCACCCCCCCACACCTCTGGCCTGTACCCCAGTGCTTGTATTGTATGCATAAATAAATAAATCTTTTTTTAAAAAAAGAACATCATTATTTCCTGCCATACTCAACTGGTCACTTTTTCTTGCTTGTCCAAATTCCTTTAAAAGTTTCTTCTTTGGTCTCCCTGGTGGTGCAGTGGGTTAAGCAACCCACTATGAAGCAAACCACAGCCACTGCATGAGTTCAATCCCTGCCGCCGGCCAGGGAGGGGACCCACATGGCACAGCAGACCTCTCCTGCCTTGCCCACTGCTCCCCTCAGCAGTGCGTTTCAGTTAGTCTGCCTGTTCTGCTCCCCGCTCTGTCTCTGGTTAATCATCTCACCCCTCTGGACTCTGGCTTGTACCCCAGCTCTTATATGTATAAATATTTTTTTAAAAAGATTCTTCTTAACATTGCTTATCCCTGCTTATCCTAGGAAAAAAAAAGCTTTTTTCTTTTGATTTTTAGATGCTTACAGATTTCTGAGATCAGAGTTTCCTCTTTAATGCAATAGTCTTTCTTCTGAATAAAGTCCCTTCCTAACTCCTGATAGATTTTGACAGTACCTTGGTTCTACTCTCCTGGGAAATTCCCCAATTTCCCTTGTCTTTGAAGCACTCCATTACTTTTCCTCAATGTCCTAATCTAACTGATTCTGGACAAAAATGTTTTCCCATAACTTCTGTTCTCTTAGCCCGGAGACGATGAGTCTGGGTCATTAGTTGCAATATTGGTGTTAAATTTGGAACATATTTCCTTTCAGACTAATGAAAATCACCATCCTACACTGAGCAAAAAATTTAAATATCTACCCAAATATAACGGAAAGTAGCCTGTGATTCAATATAAAAGTCCACTATGTATCAAGTGGTCTGGAAGAGCAAAAATAAAACAAGTCTACTTTGTCAACTCATTTCATTTTCTCTACTTACTTATGTCAATTAAATTAAAGTAGTGTTTTAGAGATGAATTTCCATATTGAATCTAATTAATATGCTGATCCATGTGCCTGTTATATAGAACTCATTGCTTTATCCATCCCCATTGAAGTTTTAACACGTCCCAATTTAGTATTATCTGAAAATAGCATGAATGGCTTTCTTCTTTCTTTTAAAGACTAACATAAAAGCTAAATCACTAATATTGTACCCTGCCCCCCTTGTGTCTTTACTTCTACTTTATTCATCCGAATTTAATTAAATTAATACCTACCTGTGGTCTCTCACAGTATGAATTCATCCTACCCACAGCAGCAAAACCAGACTCCTGAACCATCATTTAGATCCTGGCATCTTCCTTCATAAATGATGACAATATATTGTCATCATCAACCCTCTAATACTTGCTTCGCTACTTCCAAATCCTCTAGGATTCTGCCAATGGCCAAGTAGTTCACATAATATACACACTTGACTCTCACAGAATGTATTGACACAACCCTGCCTTTCTTCCACAGTTTTAAATTCTTTTTAAACATCTTTGGGACACCTGCAGTTGTTTCTTTATGATGATTTTATACCTACGTTATAACTATTGTTTTTAAAAATAAGTAAAGATTCTCTGCCTGCTTGTTTTTAGCTTCTAGGATTTTCAGAAAGATCGGGCTCTTTTCCCTCTATTTATTCATTTATTTTTAAAGATTTATTTATTTATGCATACAAGCACTGGGGTACAGGCCAGAGGTGTGGGGGGGGGGGTGAGAGGATTCATCACAGAGAGCAGAGAGCAGAACAGGCAGATCAACTGAAGTACACTACTGAGGGGAGCAGCAGGTGAGGCAGGAGAGGTCTGCTGCGCCATGTGGGTCCCCTCCCTGGCCGGCAGCAGGGATCGAACTCGTGCTGCCGTGGCTGAGGTTTGCTTCATAGTGCATTGCTTAACCCACTGCGCCACCAGGGAGGCCCTCCCTCAAATTTATTAATCCTCTTAAAATTCAAATGACCACTCTTGTACACCGGTATTTTTTTCTTTCCTTTTCCATGTTTTTGTTCATAGTTTCCTAAAACATCCTTATCTTAAATGATTGGAAAATAATTGTCTTTAATAATAAAATATTATCTTGCTAATGTGAAAAGACCGCATGAGTTTTGGGAAAATATCACTAATAAAATTAGAGGAAAAAACTGACTATCAATTAGTTTACATATGTAATTTATTTTAAAATAAAAGTATAACTAATATTCAAAAAAACATTAGAAAATACTATTTCCAAACATTGTTTTTATCACAACTTCTGAGGAAGGAGCACAACTGAAATAAGGGTATGTGGGACCCCTGTCTCACTCCACACTTCCATGCCTCTGTAATTTGAAGTGTGCATGAGCAAGCTTGCTTTGGGCATGGAAATGGACAACACTTTGGGGAATACTGTATAAATGCAGCAATTTCTACTTATGAACTTAAAATGCTTGCTAAGTCTTGTAGGCTTCTGCAGCTTTACATCTGCCCTGTTATAATGCTTGTTAGAAACCACAGCCTACGAGATGGCAGAAACTGAATGTTCTGGTGCTCTGCCTGTCTTGCCTAGAATAGGGGCCATGTGAGAGCACATAAAGCAAGTGTGTTCTTGCTGGACAAAGCCTCACTCAGGAAGGTTAAACATGCCCAACGGGGTAATGGAGCAGGAAATCAACATTCATAACAATAAGAATTAGAACAGTTGATACTAATAAGTCTGGTTATGCCACATACTGAGATGAGAGCTGTACGTAATCACTGAAATTAGTCCTGATAAACTACAAGAGGAAAATAGTTGGGTCTCCCAATTTAAGAAATTTACTTCATCGTTTGTTGTTCATAAGCACCTCAAATGTGAATATCTCTTATTACCACAATTTCAGGCTCTCAGCACATGATTTTGCTAGCAGAGATAGCTTAGTTCACAAGGTCGTAAGTGTTTGGGATGACTTTACTATTATGTAGTTGATGTACATACTTTGTAAAAGAAAAGTATTCATATACTGCCATTTGAGATAGGTGCACATAAATTATTCATCAAAATGTGGACAATTTGGAGGTTGAATGATGGTGTTAAAAATCTACCAATAGGTATCAACACATTTGTGTCATCTATAACTGAGGCTTTTCCCATGAAAGTAAAGAATATGGTCACTTTGTACCTAAGCTATTGCATGCTATAAAGATTTTCTTGATACACATTAAAGCAATGAACAGAGGATTTATTATATAAACTATATATAATGAAAAGTCTAAATATTTTTAAAATTACAAAGTATAATTTTGTAAATTGCATTTGCCATCTAATGAGATTATAAGGAAATAATTGATAGGCAAGCTTTTTTTACTCTTATTCTATTAGTAATATTTCCTCAAAATTACATTATCATTTCACATTAGTAAGTTAGATAAAAAATTATTTTCTATTATCTTCACTTCATTACTCAGTTAAAGTGAGAGGCAAAATTTCCAGAAGAAATAAACCAGAATACCAGTTATAACAATATTTGATTTCTGTACTTTTATATCATTGCTTATTAGTATTTAGCTTTCATAGCTCATTATGTCACTCTTTGAATTATGTCAATTTTCTGCTTAGAGTCCTTCAATTTTTTGTATTATATCCAGAAAGTATTGTCTCATTAACCTGATAATGGTCTTGTGCAAACTTGTTCCTTTGTGCTATCCAATACAGTAGACCATACAAGTGGCTGTTAAATTTCAAATTAAATAAATTAAAAGTGAGTAAAGTTAAAACATTAGGGCCTCCTCTGTACTGACCGCATTTCAAGTACTGAATAGTCCAGGTGGCCAGGGGTACAAAATAACCAACCATTCTGGTTACAGGGCACAAAATAGAAACTATCCATCATCACATAAAAGTGCACCTACTACCTTTGCAAAATACTCTACCTAGATTTATCTATTGTTCTCCAGAAATTTCTGCCTTTGTCAATTAGATTGGTTTCTATCATCCAACAGTTTATCTAAACCTGTTTTTTTCAGCCACTTTGTTCAGTTTAACAACACATCTTTGAATAATTCTACTACATTAACAAGTCATGTATCTATTCATAGAAAAAATGTGTTTTTTTTTTCCTCATGCCAAGATGTATATCACTTGTTGGACAAAGACAAGAAACAGTCCCTTCCCTGCAAGCACAAGTTGGGGAGCATGACAAAGGGATGGGGGCTACAGATGACAGCTACACAGATAGTCCTGTGGGATGAACACTCTTGCTAGTATTCACGGAGAGTTGGCAAAGGTCCCCTGTACAATATGACAGATGCTCTAAATCTAGGAGCATGATAGAAGTTAGGAAAGTGAAATGATGGAGACTGGAGAAAAGTAGACCTATCTGAAAGAATGTGGCCCAAATCAGAATTACATATGGCTTGTTATGGCTAGATTTTAGCAGGTAGAGAGTTCAATACAATACGAGGTCATGACTTGTGGATCATGTAAGAACTCAAACGTCATACTGAGAATACTGGCTCTGTCTGAAACCTAAAACATGAAACCTGGCAGACTGAATGTAACAATCAGATGCGTGTTTTTGCACAGGTCACCTGGAAACCTAAAGAAAAGGGTTTAGAGGAGAAAGTCACCCTGAAGACCTTTTATTGTCTAAGTGATAAATAATGACTTATAAATTGGTGCAGTTACTACTGGGGAGGAGGGAAGGTTTTGAGGAATTAAAATGTATAATTTATTAGTAATTAATGTTAGTATTTGAATAAAGATTCATTTTTCAACCTCTATCACTTCTGAAAATTTCAAACCAGATTACATCATCAAATTGAAGTCATCCTTATGGGAATCTCTGCCTTTACATTCCTATGGCATTTATTGGCTCACTTTTAGTGCTAATTTTACTTCTGAATTCCTTGACACCAAATTACCTTCAGTAACAAGGAACCTGTTGAGGGAACTAATAACAAGAAAGTTACAGGTGGCAGTATGATGCTTTCATGCACAGGGGCCTTCTTGGTTGCTCTTTCACAACTGTAATTAAATAACAAATACACAAAATTTGTTAAACCTTGTCTACCTCATTAAATTATATATACTATTGTGGAAACGTGTTTATTATGCTTTCTGTTGCATTCTAATCCCCAGAAGGTGTTATCATTATAGTTGGTGCTTATTAAATATTTGGAGAACGAATAAACCTGAACTTCATAGATGGGGTGGAAATTATCATTTCTAGAATAATTGTTATTTGCTCATATATTTTCCTAAGGTGTTGTTTTATAAATGCTATGACTTTTATTTCTCAAAATACTGTAAACATTACTAAACTAGGAAAATAAGTATTAGTATCTCCTTTTTACAATTGAAGAAGCTCTGACTCAGAGTCTAGATGATTTACAGAACAGTCTAGATTAATAACCACTTACTCAGTGCTTTTAAGGTAAAAGCCATGGCTTGGAACAACAAAAATTAATAATAAATGACCCTAGTCTTAAAGCATCCCATTCTAGTGCTGGAGACAAATGTTTAAGTAGATAATTTCAGTTCAATAAAACACACACATACATACACACTCAAACTTCTATGAGCATCACAAATCTGCATACTTAACCTGGTAAGTTTCAGGGAACACTTTTTTTTTTTTAAAGAAGTACATTTTTTGCCTAGATCTTATAGAATAAGCAAGAATTACCCAGTAACAAATGGGTAAATACATGAAAATACCTTAGTCAAGACAATATGTATATTGAACCAAAAAAAGGTCCAGTAACTTAATTTTTTACAGTACTGAAAAATATTAAAGCAACTGTAATGAGATGATTAATAAAGCTGACTGACCATTTTATCAGAAGTTACAATTTTGACCATAATTCTATAGATTACATGAAAGGGACATTTTGTGCCAGGTAATAAAACTGTTGTGTTTTACCTGTTCAATTATGATTGCAATTTTAAGTAATGATCTAAGGGATGGTATGATTGCAGAAGGAAGGGTACCTAGGTAAGTAAATGTCCATAATAACAGCCATAGAGACGGGAAGGAGGAGCTAGAAAAAATGAGCAGAAGTTAATTTATAATCATTGATAAGAGAGAGGAAGACAAAGGAGGGTAGAGAATTTTCACTGTTCCCATCTTCAGGGACACAATTCATAGTGGTTACTTAACCAGAAATCTGAATATCTATAAATCAATCTTGTCCTTTTTAGAAATGAAGTCAAACAAACAGAAAACATAAGTCCTCTTTAACCTTTTACTTCAGCTATCATTTCATTTCTCTGCTACTCTTGATCACAAAACTTCTCAAAATGGTTATCTAGAGTGGCACACTCCACTTCTCACCAACTCTCACAGGGTCCCTGCCCTCATCAGGTCATGAGACACTTACTGTGGAGACCACAATATTATCACTTTGTCAAGTTCAAATGTTCTCATCATTGTTCTTATTTGACTCAATGCAGCATTAAATCAGTTATTCGTTCTCTCCTCAAAGCACATTTTTCTTTGACTTCTATAATGTTGTATTAATCTAATTTTTCTCTTCTAAATCTCTATTGCTATCTCACTTTCTTTTGATTACTAAACTTTGAATTGAGTCAGTGTTCCAGCTGCCCCTCTCTACATATCAACATACCCTCCCCAGTAGACCTATCTGATTCCCTGACTTTAAATACAAGTCCTATGCTGTATTTGCCTACATTTATATCATCTGCAGTGTGCATGCCATCAAATTCTAGAAGTCTTTCTGAAAAAAATCCTTACATTTGCAGAGACACAGCAACCACAATCCTGCATACTGACCAAGTCAGAACTCTTGATAACTGTTTCTCTATCCCCAATGTCACTCTTGAATTGTATCACTAGTTACACACAGTGATTAAACCAATCATTCCTTGAAATGCCTTTTGCCATTATTTTCAATTTATCAACAACTTCTGCCACTATCTCCAAATATATCCAATAGGGCCATTGCTGTATTCTTTGCTGGTTACCAATGCAGTCCAGGAGACATCGTTATAGCTCAGAGTCAACACATGCCATCTAAATGGTCTTCTTGTTGACACTCATCCCTGATTGCAGTTTATTTTCAACAGACTGACCTTATAAAGATATAAATTATATCTTGTACTCATCTCACAATAGCTTTGAGGTCTCTAGTGATATAGCACGTTTTCCTGCTACACAGTGTTGCAGTATCCACTGGACTTGCACCCAGTAGCTATTTCTATCCTTCTTGAGCACACCCAGTTCATTTACAACATCAGAATAGCTGTTCTTTCTGCTTGAATTGCTCTTCCAGGCAACTTCACATGCCTGTCTTCTTTCTGCTGCAGTGTTAGCTCATATACCACCTCCTTAATGAAACATGCTTGCTCCCAACACTCTGTCACATCAGATAAACTTAATTTTCTGATTAGCGCATATTATATAATCTAAGGTTTCTGTTGTTTACTGAGGTATAAAATTTTTTAAAGGCTATTTATTTATGCATACAAGAGCTGGGGTACAGGCCAGAGGTGTGGGGTGGGGAGGAAGGGGTACGAGGATTCACCAGAGACAGAGTGGGGATCAGAACAGTCCAGTCTACTTGAAATACACTGCTGAGGGGAGCAGCGGGTGAGGTTGGAGAGGTCTGCTGCACCATACGGGTCCCATCCTTGGCTGGGGATTGAACTTGTACTGCAGTGGCTGTGGAAGCCCCACAGTGCTGCACTTAACCCCTTGCACCACCAGGGAGGCCCCTGAGATATAAATTGTCAGTCTCTTTGCTGCTAATCTCAGAACAGACACAAACTATGCTGTAAACTATATGCGAGTAGGGACTTCCTGTTGTTCACTGGTGATCCTATACCCTACAACAGACAATTAGAGAAATGAAGTGAAGTGAAGGCTAAAGTTGAAACCAGGGAACCATGATAAGGAGACTGAAAGATGATAGGAAACACGAAGTATACTAAAATGGGTTTTGGTCAGGTAAAATATTGTGAGTCAATATGACACAGAAGCCAAAAAAGAAATTTTTCAAGAAGAATATAGAACTATCAAAAGCAGCAGAGACACAGGAAGATGAGAACGACAAGAACTCTTCATTGGATTTGGCAAAGTGGATAATCTTGTTTCTTATAACCTTGACCGGAGTAATTTCAGAAAAATGGATATGAAGGTAAAGTGGCTGGAGTAGTAGACCATGGAAAATGGGGAGAAAGAGTATAATGCTTCTTCAAGAGCCTTGATTAAGAATAAAGAGAAAAAGTGGCAGCCTAGGAAGTGCTGTGGATCAAAAAATGGCATGACATGCTGAGATTTGAGGAAGAAAAATAATAGAAAGGCTTGAAGGGTCTAGAAAGATGGAGCAAAGTCACAAAGTTGGCAAAATGAATGGAATTAAAACCATAGGTGGAGATTGACTTCAAAAGAAACAAGATAAATAAGATGGATGGAAGTCAGCTGTTTGTAGTTTGAGGTACTTCAAGTTGATCATTTTAATTTGCTTGATCAAGTGACAGATTAAGTTACTAAAAAGTGAGAGCTGACTATTTGGTAGACAGCTTATAGGGGATCATGAAAGTTTGTCCGTTTATTTTTTTTTTTAAATGGAGTGAGACATTTGAACAAGGTCAGTAAAAGCATTATAATATGGTGTAGATCAAGAATCACTGAATTTAATCTTAGTGTGAAACTATCCACACCCTTACATGCTATTCAAAGGAGCTCAGCTTGATGGGTGTAGAATTGGATGAAAGGAATTTGGAAACTGATCAAAGGCTAGTGAATTTCTAGGAGGTTCTGGCTTAAAATCAGAATGAGAATATTGGTAAGGGATAATTTATGTGATAAGTCAGCTTACATAGATAAAATCAAATAACTTAGACAAGACAGGTAAGGTCAATAAATGCTATTTATGATTGTAAGTTAAAATAAGATAAACTAAAAACTAAATTATGTCTTGCACAGGAAAAATGGATAATGAATGTGCATTTTCATTTTTAAAAATAAAATAATTTTAATATAAATATATTTAGGTTGAGTATGACACTACCAGGGGAAGTTGTCAAATGCACTGGCAAGCTATGTAGTCAATGCAGCTATTGTTTCAAAGGTCATTGAAAACAGCCAGCCTATACTCTGCTCCCCTCAAATGCTGTAATGGGGTCATCTTTAATTCATACAACACCATAAGCATCGCCACTGGCCCTACTCAGAAGTAATCACTGTGAACATTTTAGTAAGCTGGCATGCTGCTGGTCCCATAACTTGTTTAATGTTCCCTAATGATAAGTATTTAGGGTCTCAAGAAATATATTTCATTTTATACTCCTACCAGTAGCATTTGGCAGTATCCAATTTCTCAGTCTCATCCAGAGTGACTTTTTCAAAACCTTAATTAATTTGACCAATCTTTTAGAGATATGGAAGCATATCATGCTATTTTCAATTCTTTGATTATTTGACATATTGGGGCTATTTATTGGTATTTATTTTCTAGTAAATTTGCTATTCATAATCAAGAGTGAGTAAAATATGGAACTGCAGCTCATAGATTCTCAAATAAATGTATCTATCTTGCAATTAACTTGCTGGCTATATGACCTTAACCCCATTACTTAGCCCTTCTAACCCAATAAGTTTTTGTGAGGATTAGATTAGGTAATATAAATAAAATGCTCTGAAAAGTTTTCAAAGACAATAAATGATATATGAGTTAACTATTGTTATTACTTAGGTCATTACAATTATAACATTATAACATTATAGTTCAGAGCAAGTTATATTCAGAGTGATTTTGATCTCAACTCCACAATATCAGGCCACAAGATTTTGAGTAAACTATTCATCTTTCTGAGCTTCATTTTAATTATTAGTAAAACTGGATTCTTCTTTATATAGTGATGAGATTTAATTGATTAATTGTTGAGATATAATTTGCAAATTAACTGGCATAGAATAAACAATAAATAGCAGTTACTATTAATGTTGCATTTATCATCCTTTATGAAGTACACTATAAACATTAATCTTTGTCTGCTATACATATTTCAATTTACTTTCCAGAGTTTCTGCCAGGAATCCAGTAGAAAAATATGGGCAATTAAATTAGGGTAATTTGAGAAATAGTCACTCTTAAAGTTCATTGGACCTTGTTTTAAAAAGTATGGAATGAGGGAGGAAACATGGGAATTATGAGGTAACCCAGAGACTACCTCTAGGCTGAAGGAAGAGGGGAAGAAGTTTTCCAGAAACTGAGAAAAACAATGAACATTGACCCAAGGGCAAAGCAACTAACTGACCACCAAGCATGCTGGCGCTCTCCAAGGCTGAATACAAAGGGAACTGGATTACTTACAGGCCTCAAATTTGGTCAATTTCAGTGAATCATGGAGATCCGGGAATGTCTCTTCAACACAGGGATAGCAGAGAAGATGTTAAAAGGATGGAAAGTCGATTTTAAAGGGGAAAAACTACCGAGTTATTTTGAATATTTGCTCATGTTCTCTTTCACCAAATCTATGCATCTCATTCTTATTTAACTTATTGTTAAAATTCTTTATAGTTTCTGGTACTGACATCACATTTAGGCTACTTCTACAATAGAATTATAAAAATAATCTTGCTAGTTTCCTTTTTAATATTTAAATATTGGACCAATGTAATGTATTCCACATTTTTTTTTTTGCTATAACAGAATTAGTTTACATCATATTTGTGTGTTAGAATAGGATCTCTCAGCTCAGATGTTGTTACCACACAACACCTACCACCAAAACACCCACTGTCCTCCACCATAGTCCATTGCACCCCCTTTCCATCTTTCCCTTTCCCTCCCACCTCTGGCAGGCTCAGTTCTATAGTCAGCTTTCCAGGATTAGTTATTTTTGGCTTTATCTGATTCTTTGTTTGGTTTTCCTTTATTCCACATACACATTTTTCTCTTTTTATTTCACAAATCTAACTGGTCCTTAAAGTTATTAAATTATTTTCTGGGGTTATTGATTGGATGGTTTATTATGACGGAGGAGTCAAAGAGTAGAAGAAGGTGTAAATTTTTTTAATTGTACCGGGTAAAAATGAAAAGTAGTAATAATAGAATAACAGGGACTGTGTGCAAGTTAAAAAGTATTATAAAATTAAGGTTAAATTAGTGATATATTAGGGTTTCATAAATATTTCTTTTACCTAGAATGTGTTTACCATTCCACTCCAATACCCAAAGATCTTTCTGTTGGTGGGCCATGCTATGTCCTTTTAGATTAATCTCAGTATTTTTCCAAACAATATAAAAATACTAGTTCAAAAGGGTATCTGCACCCCTGTGTTCACTGTAACACCAATACAACAGTCAAGCTATGGAAACTGTAAGTGCCCAATGACAGAGGAATGGATCAAAAAGATGTGGTATACACATACACACACAGAAGAAAACTACATGGCTATTAAAAGAAAAAGAGGAAATCTTGTCATCTGCAACAACATGGATTGGAACTGGAAGGTATTATAATCAGCAATAAGGTAGAAGGAAAAACTCAAATAGCAGATGACTGTAGTGATATGTGGACTATAGAGAAACAAAGCAAAGAAACAGGAAAAAAAAAGAACAACCCAAACAAAACTTTTAAATCCAACAGTGGAATTGTGGTTACCAGGGGGATGGGTGGGGGTCAAAGGCAAAAGGGGCTCAATGGACTGTAGTGATGTTGGTTCTTTGATAGTGGCTATGGTGTGATAACAAAAAATAAATAGATCTCAAATGTCAGTTCTTGGGGTGTGGGATGTGGCCCCAGTATGCTCTGTAATAGTCTCTGCTGTGTGCTCCCATGTACTTTGTAAATTGCACATATCACATTTTAATGATTTCAGAGATGTTCCTTCTGGCTAGACTCTGAGCTTCTCAAAAGCTACCTTATATTTAACTTTGATTTCTCTGTTTCTAGATCATAACCTGAAATGCACACAGATAATGCTATAAATAGTCTATGTTGTATAGCAAATAAAACTGACACAGGAGCTAATTGAAGATATGGAAATACTCTGAGGCTGAAAGGCAAGGATAATATAGAGTACTAAATTTAGTGCTGAGACTTTTAATAAAAACAGAAGTCAACTGCCCACGATTCACTGTCAGACTTGGAATTAGTAGGAAGAGCTGCCCTTGGGATGGTAGCTAAGTGTAGGGATGAGAGAAGGTTGGTAGCATGCAGTTAGCAGAGGTACAACAGTTCAACAATGACAGGACTCAATGGAAAAAGGGTCTGTGGAAGGTCAGAAAGGAAATGGCACTCTGAAAGATGAAAAAGAAGAGTCTTTTTCCTGCTTCAAATTCTTTTTTTCACCTTTTCATATAGGGGGTATACTCATTTTGATAACTGAACATATCTTCCAGATTATCATTTGCAAATTTGCAACTGACTTATAATGGCTCACATTGTTTGAAGGAGCAGGTGTGCAGGGCTGTTAACTGGAAGAAAGGTAAGTTGGGTGGATCACAAAGTTCTTGCTAGGAGGATGGCTGTATCTGATGGTGGCTTTCAGGATTTCTGTTACAATTTGTAGGAACTTTAATATATCCATTTTAGGAATACCAGACATTTGAGAGCAATGTCAAATGGGAGTAATGGACTTTTCTACTTATAATACTACCTGAAAGTAAAATTTGGTTATTGATTATGTTTAGGAAGAAATGAAATATATATTATTTTATTTAAAAAAATCTGTACAAACTGAATGTTTACCCATAGTTACACCAATAGCTCCTAAGTAGAGTTTTGCATTATGTTTTAGAATATCGACAGTAACTACTAATTCATGGTGATACCTCTGTTATTCTACTTTCTTAGTTGCAGAGCTCCTAGTTAAATTAAAATAGAAACTAAAATAAATATGTTTATTTACTCCTTTACAAATTGTGTTTAAATTTGGTTTTTACCTAACATGTACTCTTAGCCTATTAAAAAACTCAAATTAGTAGTAGTGAGAGGGGAGACAAGAAAAAACACAATAATCTAACCTAACGTCTTAGGGAAATAAAAAATGAAGAACAAATGCAAATGTCAATAGGAGATAAAAAATAGAGCAGAAATAAATAAAATAGAAATAAAAAAGATAGTACAAAAGAGCAATGAAACCAAAAAACAGTTTTTTTGGAAAAAAATAAAATAGAAAAACTTTAGCTATAATTAAAAAGGAAAAAGAGAGAAAACTCTAATAAATCAAATCAGAAATGAGAGATGTTACAACACATATCTCAGAAATAGATGATCTTAAAAGACAACTATGAACATCTATATGTCAATGAGTTGAATATTTTATATGAAATGTTAGAACAAATTGTTAGAAGTATACAACATGACCCAGAATGAATTAAGTGGAAACAGGAAATCAGAAAAGACCAATTACAGTAAAAGAAATTGTAACAGTGATCAAGTCTTCCCAAAGACAATAGCGCAGGGTCAAATGACCTTATTAATGAGTTCTATCAGACCTTTAAAGATGAACTACTGGCAAGCATGCTTTAATTATACAGTTTCTTAGCTCTATGAACACACAAGATCATACATTCAAACTCCTACCATGGCCACTACATTGGTACTTCATGTGACTTCCATTTCCCTCTTTCATTGATTTCCTGTTACTTGAGCACATGCTCATTCTGCCGTAGCCACATTTGCTTCATCTGTTCTTTGAAAAAGCCAAGCTCACTCATAACTTTGAAATTTTGTAATAAACTGTTCAGACTGGAATATCCTTCTCCAAATCTTCCTATGAAAGACTCGTCACTAAATCTCAGTTCAAATGTTACATCATAGAGAGAGCTTGTTCCGCCATCCACCACACCCTATCACTGAGGATCACATTAGCCTGTTTTCTGTCTGTCCACAATACCTATCGCCACCTGAAATAATCTTATTTGCTGCTATGTATTGTCTGTTGTCCATGACCAAAGTGTAAATTACATGTGAATTATGTCTTGTATTTTCAGTGTAACATGCAAAATGTAGACAAAAGCCTGACACATAGTAAATCCTCAGTAAACATTTGGTAAATGGTGAATTAAAAATATAAGTAAACTTCTAATACTTTCTGTAATTTTTGTGATCTTAAAATTTGGACTACTGGTTTGGTGGAAGAACTATGCAGACACACTAAGCTGTTATCCCACAGGAAATACCTAAAATGGAGTGAGTGAAGCAGAAGGGAAGGGTACTGGTAAAGGGTTCTCAACATCCACCTTCATCAACTCTGTATTCACATTCAAGAGTAGCAGTAGACCAGAGTTTTAATTTAATGAAAATCTAAAAGCCCTACAGTCTTTTTTCCCCCTTTCTTGAAAAGTCAACAGAAATTGAAGTTGTAGATTGATTTTGAGGTTGATCACAATGGGTCTTTTCTATATTCCTAGCCAATGTACTTATATGACTTTTACCAATCATGTGAGTACAAAATATGAAATAACAAAATGTAATATGTGTAAATGAGAAATGTACTTATAAAAGAAACTCTAGAGCCTGACACAATATAGTGCACTAATAGTAAGACCTCATACCCAGAAATTCTGACTAAAAGAACTAGGTAGGACCCAGTCATTGCAATTTTTTATAAGTTATCAAGGTTGTTAAAACTTATTGCCATTTTTGGGAATCACATTGGTTTATGCTAAAATATAACTCAGAGACACACGGAATCTTTCTACATAATATTTTCTGTGATTTTTATTGATACTTTTTATGTTGGGATTTTTCAACATTTAAAAAAATCAGAATAGTATGCCCAATTTAGAATTGATAATAACTGATAATAAAAGTTGGATATAGTTTAAAATTTTTGTTTGATTATATTCCTTTCATTATAAGGTTCTAACTTCTCATTTAATCAATAATGGGATGTCATGGTTTTCTCAATGTTCTTTTAAGTTTAACATAAACAGCATTTTCATAGAATCATCAATAAATAATTAAATGAAAGCAAAAT
This sequence comes from Galemys pyrenaicus, assembly GCA_019455555.1. Classification (NCBI taxonomy): domain Eukaryota; kingdom Metazoa; phylum Chordata; class Mammalia; order Eulipotyphla; family Talpidae; genus Galemys; species Galemys pyrenaicus. The sequence goes on from JAGFMF010011828.1 coordinate 2,121,479, forward strand.
ATTTCTGAAGTTTAATTTATATTTTGCTATAATAAATGTACATTTTCCATGTTCTGTCAGGATTTTCCATGTTTATTCATACATACCAAGAGATAACTTTTTATTTAAAGTAAAAGTATTAAAAATTATCTTCATTAATTAATAAAGAATAAAAATATCTGTTCTTTAAAAGACACTTTAAATATCACTCCCAGGAATCTAGGTGATATTGTCAAACCAAATAACTCTTTAATTAACCTAATTATTTTTCATTTCCATAATGGAGGTTTGCTGAATATTTACATCTTTTGTATCTTGATATGTACCCTTGATTCCCCCCATATGCTCTATGACCTGCATTCTCTTTATTTTTTTTTTAATTACCTCTCCATGTTGGGAAATTAGTCACTTGGTATTAGCCATGAAAACTACAGGTTGGATTCCTGCCCTCTTATCATAGTTTGAGCCAGCTTTTCTCAACCTTGATTATGCCTACACATCACTTTATCTTGCTAAAAGCTAATCTCTGAGGTGGTGGATCAATACCTGCCATGCTATTCTAATGACCTTCTAGGTGGTTGTTCGTTGCTGGGTCATACTTTAAGAAATAATATTTTATTCTTCCTTGGTGAATTTTAAAAATGATACTTCTTGAGGTAATGTAGATTTACAATGTATATATTTTAGGTGAATAGCTTCACATCTCCATAAATATATATTATCAATCCATTCACCAAGAATCCTCCACCAGAGTCCATTGAGCTGCCTCCCCAATCTTCTCTCACAGTCTTCCACCCTCCCCATCTGGTAACCTCAGTTCTACAGTTAGATTTCAAGGGTTTGCTTAAAACAAAATGACACCCTAGTGAATCGGAGAAAATATTCGCACATTATATATCAGACAAATGGCTGATATCCAAGACATACAAAGAACTGACACAACTGAGCAACAGGAAAAAAAAAATAACCCATCAAAAATAGACAAAAAAGCTGAATAGCACTTCTCCCAAGAAGACAAGCAGAGGACCAACAGACACATCAAAATATGCTTATCATCACTTATTGTCAGAGAAATGCAAATTAAAACCACAATGGGATACCAACTCACACCTGTCAGAATAGTCCATATCAAAAAACCCAGAAACAACAAGGTGTGTTGAAAAAGGAACCATCTTAAACTGTTTGTGGGAATATAGACTGACTCATTCTCTATGAGGTTTCTCAAACATTCAAAATCAGTCTGTCACACAATCCAACAATCTATCTTCCTTGGTGATTTCAAGTTACAGCAACACCTACTATTATTTAGTCTCACTTTGTGATGAAACGTACTCATAAATCATATCCGTATATACATACATTTTGTCATTTTGGCTGTTTTCTAAATCAATGATCACCTGTTTGAAGGAACCAAGTTTTATATTTCCTTCTCTCTAAAATGTCCCATGTGACCATGGTTGAAAAAAAGATTCTGTGAATTCTTAATACCGCATAGTCCATGATTTAGTTTTAACTTTGTGTAGAGGCCGAAGGGAGGTGTTATATGAAACTCAAACACCCTGATGCAGCCATATTGAGGATCAAATGGATATGGAGAGGGCAGTTGTTCTATTGATAGTTACCGACTCCACTCCACAAGGCACCCTAAGAGTCAATCTCCCTTTTATTTCCGCAATGCTTTTCAAGTAGATGATCTGCTCAGTAAATAGCAGCAGTTGCTCCACTACAGAACCCCTTTGACCATCGCAAAGCACTACTTGGAAAGTGCCCATGGATTTTTAAAAGTTTGTGGAAAGGAACCAGTAGTGTGTCTAATCTATAGGAAATGATTGTGACATAATACAGATTCTGATTATCCCCACAGGACAGCTTCTGAATGGGAATCAGAATTAGTCTTTGTTTTCTTATTTGAATTAGCCATAAGCAGTGCACTACAGTGCCCAGATGGTGAGAAAGCTACAGTACCTCCATAAGTATATTTCCTAGGTCTCTACGGGATGATGATTGGCAATTGGCGTCCATATTTCAAATGATTTTATCCCAGAGCTTTGATTACTTCTTGCAATGATTCAAATACGCCTGAGCATATGCACTGCTACTTATACCATAAACACCCATCAAATGCTAGCCAGAATTCCTGTTTTTGCTGCTCTTTTTTGAAAAACACCTACTTCGGAGCTTACCTTATAGCTTATCTTAGAGCAATACTTTACACCTGCTATGTGTTGTGTATTATGATGCTTGCTTAGAGCACTGACCCTTACATTCATAGGGAGATGTCTGTCGTGTTCAGAGGGAACATTTTACTTGTGACAAAGAGGCATTCACGATTGTTTCATTCATGCAGCTGCCTGTTGCTTTGGGCTCGTGGCTGCCACCCAAGGAGCACTGCTTTGTATTTCTCTAGTGTGGGTGACTCAGTGTGACAATGGCAATTAGTTCGCGATACTGGCTGCATGATAGAGAAAGCACACAAAGTCAAAACCCAAGAAGCAAGGTCCTACTTGAAGGAGAGTGGAGCTTAATCTAAACCACTGTTTGTCTGTTTGTTTTTAATCACAGATGTATAACACCAACAACATCATCTCACATACATTGTCTGCAAGAGAGTGAGTCTTGAGAGTTGAGTCAATGCTGAACACTTTATTTAGATTGCAAATTATCTAGCTACCTCAGCAGACTGTGAAATCAACTGGAAGCTTTTCAGCATTTAATTAAGCAGGACAAAAGAAAGTCCCAATAATAACAGTGTGAAACTGCCAGAGAAAAATTATGAATACAAAGGGAGAAATCATCAGTAATTAACCCCAATCTGAGATAACAGAGGAGACTCTAAAACAACACATACAGATAATACTAAATTTACTTGTCTTGAATGATCTCACCATGTTGAGCCATAAATTCACATGAACAGGGGTCCAATTGCTAGGGGAAAAAATATTCCCTATAGCAATCCCCCCACTTAATAAAATGAGCTTCCCATCTACTATGATATTTTCCCTTTGCTCTTTGCTGGATTTTTTTTTTTTTTTCTTGCAGCATTACTTTAAGTTAATATTGCCTGCTAAATACTGTGGAGAAAAAAATAAAGGAATAATGGGTCTGGTATTTGGGGGTTGAAGTAGGGAATTCTGTGTAAATAAATCCATAGAATGAATCATTAGCATACTGGGAATTGGCATCTTTGCAAACCACTTGGCGACCTAGAAAGCACTTGCCCCCTCTGCTCCAGTGTTCTCTCTTTCTCGCCCTCTTTTTTAAACTCCATCTTATGTATTACTTCATTTAGTGATATCTTCAATGCTCACCAGGTTTGTTGGCTATTAGTATTTTGGATCAGCTCTACTAACTAGCATTGTCACACATCTTATGGTTTTTATTCTTTATTAAGATTTTTTTTATGCATACAAGCACAGGTGTACAGGTCAGAGGTGCGGGAGGTGAGAGGATTCACCTGAGACAGAGTGGGGAGCAGAACAGGGAGATCCACTGAAATACACTGCTGAGGGGAGCAGCAGGGAGGCAGGAGCGGTCTGCTGTGCCTCGTGGGTCCCCTCCCTGGCCAGGGATCAAACTCACGCTGCTGTGCAGGAGATACTTGCTCAACCCACTGTGCCACCAGGGAGGCCCCGGTTTTTATTCTTTTTTGATCCTCACTTTTTTTCAGGTCCTTGTGCGCTTACTCTGGATCTTAGGCTATTCATTGTTGTATTCCAGTCCCTAGTACTGTACCTGGTGATTTGCTAGCTTCTGAATAAAGGTTTTTGAATTTTAATTGCTTAGTTTTACACACCTAAGCTGGTATTTATGCTACAGATGCAAAACAATTGGACTGATAAAATAAAGTGATATTAAGTATTAGGATAAGTAGATTTTCAGTAAGTCTTGGTCTTAATAGCACAAAGATTAAGATTCCAAGAGTTATCTTTATAATGAAAATATGATATTAATAGAAGAAGTGATTGTTTTCTAAATTTATAGCATATTTACACCTGCTATGAAAATTTTGATAGTTTGATAAAAATTGTTTAATAGAAGTCTGCTTTTTGCTGTCAGATTAATAATTGTTATAGATATTGAGGTCATGGCTTTGAGTTAGGGAAGTTAAATTTATTACATGGCCCTACAAATCATAGTACTATATATATATACAGAAAGGCCATTTGTTATATTATCAGCTCTACAACTTTATGTGGCATCTTTATTCATAGCAATTATATGTATTTTAATATCCTACAGTATCCATTCTCATGCTGGAAAAAATTCAAATTTTGAACTGTTGGCGCTTATTATGCACCTTGAAGACCTAGAAAATGCATCATTGTAGCTACTTTTTATGTGAAACAGAAATCATATAGAGAATTTGCTTTAATTCATATGCATCCATTTGAATGATAGGCAAGTAACCTTTTATATTTGTCTGATCACAAAACAGTAGCTGTAATTTTCTTTAATACTCCGTTTGCATTCCTAATGCCAGAATTGCTTCTTTAAATATTTTAACTTTATATTTTTCTAAGGTGTCAATTTGTTCTTAAATGTTATCTGTCGTTCATTAATTCTATTATAATTTAAATATACATTGTCAGATTTCATAATGATTTAAAGTGTATTTTTTAATGGAGGTGTTATTTTGAAAATAATTTTCTAAACCATTGTTAAAACTATTATTTTACAAATTAAAGAGAATTTGGCTTAATGATTGTTTAAACAAATTCCTGTGCTAATAGCATTCTAACATTGTAAATATCAGCTCTGAATGACATTACATATTTCAGTAAAAATAAACCCCTGGTAATTGATTCTTGACTCTCATTCTTTAACTTACTATGAATTGGGATTAGTCTCGGTTATTTAATTTTCCTGCCTCTGTGCATTTGCTCAAATTGTTCTCCATCTGGAATACCTTTCCTTCAAATTTCTGTCTATTAGATTTCAACCATTTTTCTAGTTTCAATTTGTCATCCATGTAGCATATGCAGACCTAACACCTAATCTTTGCAGTTTTCACTAAGTGTCCACAAGCTTTCTGTCTCCTAGGAGTATATGTGATCTGATATATAGTTATATCTCCTTCTAGTATGCACTTCCAGTAATTGCATTAAGCATCATTTAATAATAAAAGTTAAACTATATGGATAGGGATTGAAATCAAGAAAAAAAAAAGAGCTGATTTTTTAAAAAAAGATTTATTTATTTATGCATACAAGAGCTGGGGTACAAGCCAGAGTCGTGGGAGGCGAGAAGATTCACCAGAGAGAGAGTGGGGAACAGAATAGGCAGACCGACTGAAACACACTGCTGAGGGGAGCAGTGGGCGAGGCAGGAGAGGTCTGCTGTGCCTCGTGGGTCCCCTCCCTGGCCAGGGATTGAACTCCCACTGCTGTGCTGCGGATGCTTCACAGTGCAACACTCAACCCACTGCGCCACCAGAGAGACCCAAGAGAAATTTTATATAGAGGGCGATTTTATAGTACATTCTCCCTTCCAAAAATGCCCTATTGAGCAGGCATTCTCACACAGGTTTTCTCAGATTTTCTCAACCACCTTCAATTCAGGTAGGAAGCTCTCAGGCAGAGTTCATTCAACAGGGCCCCCGTTTATAGGTTGATGCTTGTTTGGTGATTGACTAAGAAAACAATGATGTATTCCAACACTGAGGGAAAAACTTAATGAAAAGGATTTAATAAAAGACTCAGCAAAAATAGCTTGAGTCAGAAAAAATAGCTTTCTGTGGGTGGTTGGGAAATATTTGATTGTATATAGTTTTCTTCTGCCACTGGCTTTATAGTCTAACTTTCACCTAAGTGTGACACAGCATAAACACTTGTTTGTTTAGACTGATAATAGATTGGGTTAATGTTTTTAATCCTCATCCTTCCTCATATAAATCTTATACCTCCCTGTCCTTGTCATGAGTTGAGAGGCAGCCAGAGTTCACCTCCTTACTCTTTGCTCTTGGTCTTTCATCTTTTTTTTTAAAGATTTTATTTATTTATGCATACAAGGACACAGGCCAGAGGTGGGGGTGGTGGTTAGAAGATTCACTAGAGACAGAGTTGGGAGCAGAACAGGCAGATCTACTGAAATACACTGCTGAGGGGAGCAGCAGGTGAGGCAGGAGAGGTCTGCTGCACCATGTGGGTCTCCTCCCTGGCTGGAGATTGAACTCACACTGCAATAGCTGTGTAAGCTCCACAATGTGGTGCTCAACCCCTTGTGCCACCAGGGAGGTCCCTGCTCTTGGTCTTGCTGTGCTTCTGTTTTATCATGGGGAGTATAGGGTTCAAACAGCAACTGTTTCAAGAATAGAGAAACAGATGGAGTCTTACTGAACCCAAATGCAGACCAGAATGGATTCATTTGTTCCCAGTCAAGTCTGTCAGAACTGCAAGCAGTTAACGGTGATATGCCACTCTCTCTTCATCTATTTAAGGATGACAATGGTGGTGGCAAAATATGTATCAAATAGGGTCTCTGAGTAGACTAAATCATTCACTGCATATGTTAGAAAAGTGTCTGACACAGTAAGTGCTCAATACTGTCAATTATTACAATTACCATTTAAAAGTACAGTTGTATTACATTAAATGTAGTATCTCTATATTAAAGCTTTATGAGATTAATCCTATCATTATTTCCTTCTAGAAGACAAAATACTAAAGAACAGGATGCTAAATATTTTCTCCAAAGTCACACAGCTATAAAGAGCAAAGTGAGACTTAGAAAAAGAATTGCTGACTTGAGAGTCTAACTACCATACCATCTTTCTGATGTTACTTTTGCTTAAACTTTCAGAAACAAAAGCTAAGAACTCTAGAATGCTATTTCAACCTTCTGACTTATCACTTCTATACCCTAAGGCGATGTGGAACAGAACCAGCTAACTGCCAAAATGGAAGGGGACAAAAAGGAAATAATACAGAAGAAAAATAACATCTCAAAATATTATCCTGTCACACTAAGAATGTTAAGTCCATAATGATTTTAAATTTCAGCTTATTTCTAAGGGGAACATGGCAACCTGTTCCTAAGGGGAACACTTATGAAGTCTGTTTCCATGAATTTCTCTTCCTAAGTCTAGTTTTCAGTCAGCACAGATTGAGGTATTCAGAAAAGAGGGAAAGGCAAAGAATATATAGCCTCTTTGCAAACAAAATTTACTAATTTTTTTAAAAAAATCTGAGTGTAGATTTTTCATCATAGAACTTTAGGCAAGTAAAGGGTCCTTCGTTGGAATGCTGTACTTTAAATTCTACTGCCTAATATTTTGGAAATGGGGCTTTAGGTATGATAGTTATGTAATGGGGGTTATTTTGGGGTTGTTTAAAATATCTAAAATTAATGTGGTGATTCTTGCACAACTCTGATTATACTGTCATTGAAGTACATGTTTTAAATGTGAATTGTGATGCTTGTGAAAACCTGTTATGTTAACCACTTGTCTTTTTAACTCTTTGACTAGATCTTTTACGCATATGAAACCTTTATTAACAACACAAAGTTACTATGGTCATTTTGAATGCTTTTGTTTATTAAATTAGGAAGATCTTGGAAAAAAATAAATTCTAACGTCTACTACTGACAGTAGTAAGGACATTTTATTTCCCTGTAGAATTGAAGTCTCTTAGGAAACCAAGTCCTTCAGCCTAATCAAGGTAAGTAGACCAATGTGCACGGTAGCTGTAAACTATCTTGTTTCCCCAAAGGGATTAGTGGTTGAGTATGGAAGAAAGAAAGGTACATATCATCTGTACTAGCATCAAAGATTTTTATACAAGGAAGCATTTCATTGCATTTCAAAGTTATTCAAGGGTCTACAGTTATACAAAGGGTCTTCACGAAAGGGCCTCCTTTATTGAAGGAAGAATACCCAGTTGTTCTGACAGATGTCTTGAAGGGACTAGTATCATGACTGAAATATTTTCTCATAAGTCTCTTGTCAGAAGATAGAGCTCCCTAATTTAAAAGACAAAATCCAATATTTTTGACATCTTGTCCAAAATTTGAAACAGAGCTCCCCTAAGGCCAGACCATGATTCTAATTCACTTTACATGAGCCAACAAACAGAGAAAATCAATGGTGGCCACTACCACCACTAAAAACTGTGTGTTATCTCTGATCTATATACTTGGATTTTAGGCACTTTGGACAGATTCTGGGGAGCACACATCCCACCAAAAAATCTATGTCCCACCATGACACCAGTGAGAATAAATTTTCCCATATCAATTTCAGAGACCTCCATGGAAACACCCTTTTAAACTCTTGAGATTTCTGCTGATGCGAGGGAAAGTCAAAATTGAAGGTGAAGGGCAGCAGAGTATGTCAGCCCAAAATACATCACCTTAGTATTTGATTATTTTGAGATGTAGACATGTGAAAAACAGCAAATGAGGGAGATTTCTGTGAATTCCTCTTATCTGCCTTTTTAAAAACAAATCTTTCAGAAAGAACTCAATTGTCATAAATCTCTCTCCAAGACTTTAATCAATCAGGGGGGACTGACACTTATCACAAGAGAAGAGAAGTCAACATCCCATCCAGACAAATTTTGTCACAAGCTGTCACTCCTCGCATCTATTCTTTTGATGGTTCATTCTTCATTCTTAAAAATTACAATCTCTCCTAAGAGAGCTTGTACTTCCTACTTCCCCTCCGCCCTTTCAGCATTAAGCTGGTATTTCAGTCCGAATTCTATGTTACCTAAAAGATTCACTCAATTTTCCCTGACTATTTTCTACATATACCTGATGTATATATGTTAACACACTTATGTTTATTTTCTCTCTGTTTAATCTCTCTTTTATTGAAGGAGTCTTAGCTAAGAACTCACAAGGAAAGTGGGAAAACTATTTAATTACCCTTACAAAGGCATAGTCTACCTGTCATTATTCTTTCCCCTCCCTTCAGTAGTGGAAATAAAGGTGGTGTTAAATCATATTTCAGGGAGGAGGAACCCCAGGTTCTACATGTCCTTTGACACCACAAGTGGAATTTTCATTTTGTTTGGAATTCAAAAGACTTATTGTCTTTCCAATTCTGGTAAAAATGTTTAAATTTGAAGTTATTTTTGATGATGACATTACTCAATTAGACAAACCAAAGCATTCTTTGAATGAAAAGAAGACATTTTGAACAAGATGTCTAATAATTGATTAAATGACAGGCTCTTACAGGTAAGGTGTTCTATGACTGGTATTGGGGTGGGAGTAGGATTTAAAATAAACATATGCTTATAGAAAAAGGACCCATTCTTGGACAGTTTCTCCAATTGAGGGAGTTATTAACTACCAAATTCTAGAAGGTAGCTAATTTTACCAATTGCCTTTATGACTTATGAGACCATAAATATGAATTAATTTGTTCTGACTTGATTCCCTGACTGTAAGACAGAGAAGATAAACGTGATGCTGAAATGGAACAAAATGTAACCTAGGAAAATGCTTTCCAAGTTGCCTCATTTTACCTCTTCTTTTCTAGCATGGTAGACTTGATAAGACTGAAGAAACCACATGAGGTACTATGATCAAATAACTCACCCAGTCCAGCTCATAGATTAAGACGGATGTGCTTCCGATGGCTTCCCTGGTGATGCAAGGATTAAAATCTTAGTGCTATCCAGCTATTGCCAGCCACTGAGGTATCATGAGTTTGATCCCTTGCCAGGGAGATAACTCACATGGCATAGCAGACTTCTGTCTGGCCCACTCATCCCTCAGCAGTGTATTTCAGTAGATTTGCCTGTTCTGTTCCCCACTCTGCCTCTGGTGAATCTTCTTACTTCCTGAACCTCTGGCCTACACTCAAATTCTTGCATGTATAAAAAAAACAAAAATAAAATCTTTTTTTTCTTTTTAAAGACTGATATGCTTCCAGACGCTTAAGATAACCTTGCTCCACAGAGTAAATTCTTTCAGTTTTGGTAGACATTTGTCTCTCATGATCATTTACCTGCTGATTTTTCTGAACCTGAATTTGGGAAACAGAAGCATCCTGTGTGAGTGAAATAGGACTTTTAGATGAGTACTGAGACCTCCACTGATATCTTCCAACATATTATGTTAAATAATCTCTTTTTCATCAGACTCAGGGTTTCAGGACCAAGGACAGAGAAGAGAAAGCCGTGAATCATTTTCTATTTCATTCCAATAAGACAGTGGTTCTCAGATTTTTGTGGGCATACAAACCACTTGAAGAGCTTGCAGATATGCAGTTTGCTGGACTCTTCTTCCAGAATATTTGATTCAGTGGGTTTGAGATTTCGCATGAGAACTTCCAGGCAATGCTGATGTTGCTAGGCTGAAGGTCGTGCCTTAGAACCACCATAATATGGCAGGTAGAAGATGTTCTAAGAATTCAAGCAAGCGCTTTCACAGGCATGCTGCTCAGACTTTAACTAGTTGCCTGCACAGGAAGACAGTCTTAGCGACTAAGGTCAGAATATGACATTTTAGGAGCCACTGTACCAGGCCTGTTAGGTCTGATCATTCAGATAAAATCATTAGTGACAATTTGCCTACATTGATGAACATATATTTAGTATCAGTCTTAAATATTCTATAAGATGGAGTGTTTTATGGTATACAATTCTGAAGCCATTTCATACACTGTCTAGATGAGTAAGCAAGTCGGGGGACCAAAGTGGAACAAGAGCTATTTTAAACTATGGGCATTTCAAGTGATAGATTCTGGAGAGCTAGTTTGTAGGGTTGGAGGACAACATTCATACAATGCCATTTATTTGACTTTTTGAAATTCCCCTTGCTTCCTCCCTCCTTCCCTTTCTCTCTCCTCTCCTTTATTTCAACACATATTCACAAGCAAAGTGAGCAAGGCATTTTTAGGAAGCAAATATACATAAAATGCATACAAAAAGTGATCACTTTCTTCAAGATATGCATTTGCCAAATTTCAATCATGTTAAGAAAGTATGCTAAAATAATAAACGCTTCATCTTCTAACTCTGAAAGATATGCCCCTTTTAGGATTCCACTGGGAGTACATAAAAAAAAAAATCCCTTCCTTCTCTAAGTAGGTAGCCATTTAGCTTCTAACATGAAACAGCTAATCACCATCTCTTCTTTTTCAAGAGATTGAAATCAACACGGAAAAGCATAGTTAATTTTTAATGTGCTTTCTCCAAAAGTTACACTAACTTTTAAAAATCAAATCAGAAACTAAATGGATGCTATCCCATGGATGGATGACATCAATTGAAATATATTTTTTTTTCTTCAAGGTGATTGATGTAATTTTCTATTAAAGTGACCTTTGCTAGAAATGTTTTCCTTGTAATGATTTCCTGTCCTATGGACTCAGAAACCAGAACAGAAAAACTGGTTTGAGCCTGTTTCAACTACTAGATGTTGAAATGGAAAGAGAGGTAGAATCTGAAGTAGGCATAGCTGGAGTGCTTTGTGAGAGTCAATCCCCAAAGCAGCCTTCTCGCTCCCAAGGCTACATTCCCCCCTTGGCCATATCAGAGTAACAGTGTCCGCTGCTTTGATAGACTCTCGCTTCCTCTTTATTGTGAACTGTAGCATCTGCAGTCATGAGGACACTAACACTCTAAGAATACGAGATGATTATTTTAACATAATCTGTGTCAGGTGCAGGAACATAGATAAGCACATGGTAGAAAATGGACTATAATCTCAAGGAGGATTAGGCAAGGAGACCCAGGTCCAGATGGGAAAGGATGGCACAGAGGGATAGAATGGGAATAATACATACAACTTGAATTAGCTCCATGTTCTTGGATCCATGCTTTGGGAATCAGGCTGTGTGTGTGTAAACTAGCACTTTCTGGCATGTCATTCCTTATCAATTTTTTGCCTATTTCACTTAGTATTTCACTTAGTATCTGTTTCCAGATCATTATCTTCTGTATCATATTTCATCACCCCTCTCCCCCACTCCACTGGAGCTCAATACCAGTTCTGGTACAAAAATCCCTCAATATATTACTGATTGCATCCTATACGTTCTGATTCTAATTTGTCCAGAAGTCACACTGCTTTTCTGAAACATGTATTTAAGACCATAGGGAATGTTAGAAAAACTTCCCATTATTTTCTTGGTTTTAAGAAAGATTTAAATTTTAATTGTGAAGGAACATTGTTTTCCTATACCAGGCAAGCCTAGGCTTATTGTTTTTGAACAGAGGACAGAATTATTTTTGTGTTTGTGTCATCAAATAAATGACTGTAACATGAGAATCTTAGATATGCGTATTTCTCTAGTAAATGAAGTAGAAATAGTAAACAGAAACAGATAAGATCTTTTAAGTAATGATCTGTGCAAAGAGCCATTATGATTTATACATTATAATCTATTATACTACTTATAAGAAAAGCATCTCTGGCCAGAGCTATTTGAAGGAATATAGTCTCTCTTGAAATGTTTCTTGCTGGGTCAAATAAGTTTATGCTATGTTTCAAAACACAAAGACACGCTTGTTACTAACCCTGTCTTAGGGATAGGAATTATGAACAATAAAAACAAAACCATGTATGATTTTCTCATTTGAATTTATAGTCACTTTTGTTGAAAAGTCTCCCTTTAAACATATGAACTTTGTTCAGCACACTAGTCTCTCTGTAAATATTTATCCGTGATATTTAAATATAGCTCCCAACTGAATCTGGATGTATTGAGGTATGGAGAAATAGGATGAAGACACAAAATAAACCTTTGTCTGCTTTCTGTATCTGAGATTTCAATGAAAGTTACACTCTTTGCTTATATTGGAGACACTTAAACCACAAAACTTAAATTGAATCCAGTTTGACTTAGGCCAACTGAAATAATTTTAAATAATTCTAAAAAGAATTAAGACCATTAAGAACAAATTACAAATTAGATGTGAGTTTAAATATTTCACATCTGTATAATTTTTTTTTGTTTTATGTTTAGATCTCTTTGAAAAAATGACAGGAATTTCCTGCCTGTTTTGATATTTTTATTGCATGATGCAGTGGAAATCACAAATTCTACATCATGTAAAAACTTTGCTTTTAATAAAAAACTTTGAAACTCAAACTATTTAGTAGGTTTACTAGGTAGGCATTTTAAGAAGATATATATAGTGTAAGTAAGCATTTAAGTTAAATATTTAGAATCATTTTTTTTAACCACAAAGATATATTAAATAAGAGATTTTCTTATATACACAAATATTTATTCTGCATATTCAATCACTGGATTGCAGAGTTTCATGTACAGTCTATCTACTAACCTGAAAATAATCTTAGAATTGCAGGTGAAGAAACTTGTTTTTTTCCATAAGTCTGAGCAGGACAGAATGATTCTGTATGAGGAAGATAATTTTTATTTTTACACAAACAGCTCTGTCAAGGCCAGGTATATTACTAAGGCACCAAAGTTGCAAGTGGAGAACATGCTAGACTATCTTCTCCATGCTGATGTATGATCTAATTTCAAGTTTTTCACTTTGTAAAAGTTCTTGTTTCAAGGAAAGCAATTCTCCCTACCTTATCCTATTTTTATCTCTGAAATAAATTTTAAAAAAATGCAAGATACTCTTGGAATGGAATTTTTTATTATTAAAAGCTAACTCTGCCCTTCTTTGAACTATCACTGCACATTATCACTTATCAATAAATCATTCCAATGGCTTCCGTCACCCCTTCTCAGGCCAGAAAGTCACACTTTGTCTGGTCTGACAAACCTCTTAAGTTACTTCTTCTTTAATGTATGTCAAATGTATCTATACATCAAGTGGTATTTCAAGAGTCACAGATATCTCAGACTTTAGAGTGTGTTCTAAAATAGCTGGATTATATTTTGCTTTTCAAGAGATAAAAGATGCAATGTTAGGTGACAATATATTTGCCCTTTAAATGTTTAAATAGTTACCTCTCTGCCCTACCACATTGTGAACTTGATGGTAGGTCTCTGTGTTGGATTAACTTTTTAACATTCTTTAACATTTGGTAGAGCGCTTTGAACATAGCAAATGATCAACAGATTTTGAGTTGAAATTTTAAATTTCTAAAAACATATATTTTTTCTACCTCCTTCTTCCACTCTCTCCCAAGGATGTGAATAAGTGGAAAAATAAGGGAAAGATCTCATTGGAAAAAAAATAGGATATGAGGAAATAGTTTTCCTTTCCCTTCGCCCTTCTTCCAGTCACACACACAGTATTCACTTTCCAACATTAAGGTTAATTTTACTGTCAATTTTGCTTATCATTATCACTTTCTAAACTTCCCTAATCCATATCACTTTTTTAAAAAGACCTCAGATCACTCTCATTGCAAATTTGCCTGCCTTGACCTTATAGTTCCTTGTGGTTATAGCCTCATTTTCCTCTTCTCCTTCATGAAAATGTAATCAACACTCATGGTCCCCACATCCTCAATTCCCACTTGTAATGCAGATCTCAGCGGTTAACTTTTATACCAAACTGAAATTGCTTTGGCTAAGGTCAACAACCAATGTATGTTTCAACTTTATCTTCCTGGAATTAAGGCCTGTATCAATAACTTTTACTGGATGGATGTATAAACACTTTGGCTTTCTTGAAACTGATAGTTTCTTTGTGTGGGACAAGTTCTTCTCCCATCCTCTCTGATCCCTGCTACTGTTTCTCTGACTTTTCCATTAGCAACTCTTTTGTGAAATACTTAGTGATTTCTTGTATTCCATTCTCACAGTCAACTACTCTGCTCTCTTTATTTTTTTTAAGATTTTATTTATGCATATATTTATTTATTTTTATAGATACTCCTCTGACATAGATTAAAGAATAAATTTGCTGTCCAATAGTTTTTGGAACTATTCAAACTAAGTCTATATAAAGTAAAATTAAATTATAATGGTATTAAAAAAATTCAGAATTTTTACAGCCCATTCTCTTACCAGGCTTAATGTTAGGTCCAGAAAATATAACATACTATAGATGATGATATTTCTATTTGGGTGAATGATACAATTCATTAAAAAAGTATTATTTCCTAAATAATCCCATGTCTCATTATTGCAGGCATAGCCAATAAAAATAAAAGTATAATCTGGTTCAATCAGGAATTTGAGAAAAATTTAAAGCACTTTTTATCTCCCAATATTTATGTAGACACCTCCTAAATCCACCTTTATAGTTGTTTCTTCAATCTTTCAATGACATCTGTCTTACAGTTTTATTAGGATGTTACATGTACTAACATGTGAATTTTGAGCCCAAGCTTGATTTAAGTGAAATGCTCAACAAATCCACATTTCTGCCTTATCCTTCCTCTTCCTCGATTCTATTCCTGTCCCCCCATCTTCTGTATTATTCACTAAGTTATTGCCATATCATCCCGAATGGTTTCTCACTTGCTGATTCTTCTGCATTTCATCTTCCACTCTGTTGTCTGGGCACAAAGTGAGCTAATTATAAGGCCACTAAAAAGGCCAGGCAGCTATTCCCCAGGCATGTTTATTAATAATGAAATCTAGCATGAGGTTTAATTTATATTTTGAAAATTGGATGAAAGATAGGAGACTTTTATGAAATTCTCATCCAAGACATTTTCATGACATTTTAAAATATGCGTTGTGATCCAGTCTTAATCTCTTTCCAAAACTTTCTTCTGAATGACACAATCTGAGACTCTTCCCTTACATGTTAGACAAGAATTAGCACCAACCTGTCCATCTCTTTTCTGAGGTATGAGAAAGTATGCAAGTCATCCTCAGGTGAATGTTTACCTATACAGGATCAGTTTATTTAAAAAAAAACATGTGGACCCCCTTACTGTATACAATTCAGAGATCTCAAAAACAAGTTCTGGAGTGATTGTAAAATATTGTAACCTAGCATGGTATTTTTGTGATTGTTGTTCATGCAGCAAAACACCTTCAAATAGGGCACTGGCCCAAATTGATGGGATTATCTTCCACCTCAGCCCTTGCAGGGCTTCCTGCCTCCAAAGAAGCCTGTTTCCATGGGCAACAGTGCTGCCCAGGGCACACAGATTCTGCAGCATGGATGGACTCTCGTGCCCGGAGGTAAACAGTTGCCTGCTGCACAACATAAATACTGAGAGCAAAACTCTCTTGGTAAAAAACCTGACCAGCATGAATTGAGGGGTAACTACAGGCTGCTCCAAAAAGCTCACCTCCAACTGCTCCTGATAAAGGTTCCCAGAGAGAGTGCTATATGCCCTGTGGTTTCAATAATTTCTGCCATTAAGAGATGGGAGTCTTTTGTCAGATGTTTGCAGCTTTTATATCGGTTTGACATACAACAGAATGTCATCATTGCCCTTCAGAATCCAGGGAAAATACAATTTCTAGCAAATCTGTTTGTTTCGAGATCAAGGTGAGTTGAAAGACTTTCTATGATGTTTTAAAACCATGAGTTTTGATTATGTGTATGTGTATAACACACACAAACATATATACATAAGATAATATATTATATACCAATAAAATAATATATATAAATTATATATAAAAGCACACATTCTTGGCTATGAACAAAAGTGGGTCTAAGTATTTTAACATAAACTTTCACAGTTAATCCTTTTTCATTTGCAGGTTCAAATATGTTCTTCTGTATAACATCAGGCTATTTCTAAATAATATTTAGTGAAAATTGCAATATTCAGATGCCACAGTAAATACTGTACTTCTAATATAGGCTACCTGGATAAGAACTTGGCTAACCTGGGTTGTTTCATATTTTTTAACTCATGAAAATGTGCAAGTGGGAAAGTCGAGCTAATAGCGCTAGGAGGGAGAGATTCCGCCAGCCTGCAGATTTTTATGTGACTATCCTCTAACTACCACATAGTAAAGAATGACTTTGCCACACTCTGGTGGTATATTTGTTTTGTGAGGACAAGGGAAAGGGCATCTAGTCCACCACTGCATTCTTGACACCAGCATAATTTACACTTAATTATCTCGCTTACTCATACTTGCTGAAAGATGACACAGAAATTAATGGAAACATTTGCAGACACAAAAAAATTAAAGCACATTGCCTACACTAGAGGGAAGAGTCAGATAGACTAATACCTAGAAGATGCAAGCACTGCAGTAGAAACATACACTTAGCTAGGCTTCTACCTTTGATGTTTAAAAAGAAAAATCAAAACAGTGAACTGCTTGGTAATAACATTCTATTACACTTGTATGTTCATTTGTGAAGCACATCATTGTATTTTTTTAAGATTTATTTATTTATGCATACAAGAGCTGGGGTACAGGCCAGAGTTGCGAGAGGTGAGAGGATTCACCAGAGACAGATTGGGGAGCAGAACAGTCAGATTCACTGAAATACACTGCTGAGGGGAGCAGCGGGTGAGGCAGGAGAGGTCTGCTGTGCCACGTGGGTCCCCTCCCTGGCCGGGGATCCAACTCGCTGCTGTACCACGGATGCTTCACAGTGTGGCACTCAACCCACTACGTCATCAGGGAGGCCCTACATCATTATTTGATCCTCATAGTTATACTATGAGTTAGGGAGAAAACTACTTTAATGAATGTAAAAAGAAGTTAAAAGAAGTTGAATTAGTTCCCTAATGTCATATGGCAGTTATTCAGGTCATGGAACCTTTTCTCAGTATTCTTTCTGGTCTATTTCTGCCTTTTCAAACTCTTAGTGGGATAAATGAGGGTGAAGGCTCTTGAGCACAAGGATGAGATAGCAAAATCATCTAGTTACTGATTGTCTTCTATCTACATAACACTTAGATAAAATTCATTCACTATTTTCAGAATATTCATCCGCATAGAAAACTGCACATTCATTGACAGAATTTAGCAATGTGGACAAAGTGCTAAAAGAAATAGCAGTGGAAACATGATTTTAGGGCACACATGCCAAAATGTTAATTACCAACATTTATAAAATGCCTTAAAACCAAAATACTTTTTCTATCAATTAGATCACTTTATTTTCACACAAGGCACATAATTGGGAGGTGTTGGGACTAGGTTACACTTTTCAGTTAATGTAGAATCAGGAGTTAATTGGCCAAATATCCTGAAGGCATGGCGGTGTTCTGGTGTGTTTGTAATTGTGTAATCTGGACCCATTTAACTCTGGTGTCTCCAAGGACACACACCCTATACAGAAGCTTTCCACGGTCAGCCCTCTAATTCCATCAGTAACAGGGTACAACAGTGTGTTTCCATCAGTCCAAATCTACCCCATATAAAGGGAAAGTATCCATTCAACATTAATTGCGGGTTTGCTACTGATATATGCCAGGAACTGTTATTATATGCTGGTTTTGTTTTACACAATGTAAAAAACTAGAATCTCTGCTCTTAGCCAAATTATCAGGCAGGTACCAGTTCCTTCACCTTTCTATATAAAGAAGAAAACATAAGGTTACGACAATTAGGAAAAGCCTTATGCAAAATGTCTAAAGAATGAATTTGCTGGGTGAAGTCATAGCTTGATGGTATTATTAGGTATCACCTAAAATATTTGTCACAAGGATTCAAATTTAGACTGCAGGTGTCAGAGGAATATTTTATTTAAAGTTACAGCTTAATGTGATGCTGTCTTTTGTAAGCATTTGGGAAACTTTTTTTCCATTGATAAAAATAATTTCTTTTGGTTTCTCAGGAGTGACTGTAACTGCAGGGGGAATGTCATGGTTTCTCTTAGGACCTATTCCTCAGACAGATGATCTGGGTTCTGGTTATCCAGTAGCCTCCTCTTTTACAGTGGTTGGCAAGTTGATTTTGTGCTATTTCTTCTGGTAAACTTTTAAATATATTTATTAACACCTCAGTTCACTTTCCAGAATGTACTGGAGGGAAGAAAATGCAAAGGGAGGAACATAGGCTTCAGAGCTTGTCAGACAAGATTTTGAAACTCAGTTTTATAGTAGAGTATCAATGTTTATGTCAGGGAGTCAGCTTCTGTGATCCTCAATTTTTTGATCTGTGAATAGAGATAATGTTTCCTGTCCCTAAGTTTGAATTAGATTTTTAAAGCAAATACCAAAATAACTTTAAAACAACAAAAGATGATTATATAATTCTTTTCACAATTGTCTTTGTGATTCTTATACTCATGGATAACAGAGATTCTTTTAAGTCAGGGCTAAGGGGACAGATATCTGCTTTCACTGTGCAAAGCATTTGTAGAAATAAATCCTAAGGCTGATCGCACAGAACAGACCAAACAGGGGCTTCCCTGGTGGCACAAGGGGTTATGGCACAGTACTATGAGGCAATCCACAGCCACTGCAGGGAGGATTCAATCCCCAGCCAGGGAGGTTGTCCACATGGCACAGAAGATCTCTCCTGTCTCACCTACCCTCTGCGGTGTGTTTCAGTATATCTACCTGTTCTGCTCCCCACTCCTTCTCTGGTGAATCCTCTCACCCCCACACCTCTGGCCTGTACCCCAGTTTTTGTATGCCAAAATAAATAAATCTTCAGGAAACAAAAGAACAGACCAAACACCAAATCACCTTTGTGTTCCTTTACTTAGTAAAGGGACTTACTTTAAGCATCCTCTGCTTAGGAACTTCCAGTATCCCTGTTTCACAACTGGCTGTTATGTAGCTAAAGTAAATATTGGTTATTGATTATTGAATTTAGCTGATTAACAAGTACATTTAATTCATTTATAATAACATAAAGATCTCAAGAAATGTGTGTTTTTAGCAATACTGCATATTTTAATGCCTTCACAAATGAATTGTGAGGCAGTGTAAAAAGGATTCTTGCTTGCTCTGACTTTTTCCTCAGATTGTGTGAGTCAATGAAACTTTTAAAATATATTTTAAAGGGCAGGTTTATTAGGAAAAGGAAAGAGAAAAATAGAGGCACCTGCATAGTCACAGGTGGGCAGGAGAGCTGCCACTGTTGCTTTGCAAAGGGAAAAGAAACACCTGTACAGTCATAGGTGGACAGGAGAGTGCCACGGTGAAACTTTTTAAAAGGAGAATATTATGTTCTTATATGTGCCAGTGCTCATAATAGACTATCACGGTACTTAACACATTGAGATCTGAGACATATGTAGCTAACACTTATCCATTGCCTACCATGTTCCAACATTCTACGAGGCATAACAGAGACTATGATGAGCAGAAACTGACTTCTCGTCCACGGAAATACAGACTGTGAACAAGTCTCTGTGGGCAGGTCAGCGGCATCACTCTGTTCTGCTGGAACATCACTAACTGGACCATAATTTGAGATACTTGCTTTAAGGTTGGTCATTCACGTCTTTCTCTTACATACTAAAGCAATCTAAGAAGCAGCATCATTATTTGGAAACTGGTGATCCTGAGTCATGTAAATTTCACCCAACAAGTATCACAAGTTAATCTAGTAAGATCTCTGCATCATCTGATCTTTACTTTTCAGTTTTGTTGGACTTAGTTTCCTTCCACTAGATCTATCCTTGCGTTTCAAGCCAACTCAAAGTCGTTTCTTATAATCAATCTCCTCCCCCTCCCAAAAAGGTACTTAACAAACAAATTAACCAAGTATAAAACCATGTTCTGCTCTACATTAGTCAGTTTAATTTTGTCATAGTCATTCTTAAGTGGTATGTATATATGTGTGTATGTGTATACATTTTATATATATATAAATATATATGTACACTATGTATGTATGTGTGTTTGTGTTTTTAGCACCACATATGTCTAAAGTGATGAGCTAGGCCAAATGGAGACTTTGAATCTGACACTTCTGTAAATGTTAGTAAACTCACTGTCCTTATGAATCTAAACCCACTTTGTATTGGAAGGATAAACTTGATTTTCATTCTAATAAGGAATTTAGTATCAACCTTAAAGGAACTTTGAGTTCCTGCAAACATACAAATGGCAAAAAAATACTATAAATACTTCAGTAACATTATACATAGGCTGACATATTAAAATGATCCTCTCAATCTGGGTATTTCATATCTTGCTCTCCTGCTTTATTTTTCTTCATAATGTAACTATAATGTGATTTCTCGACACTTATCTTGTTTGTTTTATTTCTCCCCAAACTAGTTATCTGCAAAGAAGCAGAAACTTTATCTGGCTTATTTCTCTCTTTATCAACATTCCCTGGACTATGCCTTATACTTATTAACCAGATAACTATAGGTTGAATGAACAGAGCACACGTACACACTGAGATGGTTAGATGCACAGGTTTTGCCAGAATGGGTGAAATTTAGCTTGTACTTATAAACTATACAAATTGGGGAAAACTAGTTACTGACACCAGGGTTCAGTTTCCTCATTTGTAAAGGATGTGTAAATCTCTTTCTTTTGAAGTGTAAATGACGCAATGTAGTTCCAGGCTTGGTTTATTATAAGTGCTGAGAAAATGGTAGGTAGTTAGATACTAGTTTTATGAGTACTCAGAATGTGATTTGCCATTTTTTCTCCTAATTCTCCCCAGCACGAGACAGTGTTTTTTTTTTTAGTTTTATTTTTGGTTTTGATTTTCAGTTTTCGAATGATTAATGGTGCACACATATTCTTCCCTTTTGCTCTACATCTACAATCACTTCTTTAGGTCTATAATTCACATCTTTATATTACACATGCTACACATTTACTTTCTTTTAATAAGAATCAAGTAATGTTAGTGAATTTTATAATGAGGCTACAGAACTGAGTATGTAATTTTAAACTAGTTTCATATTTAACCTGTTCTTGATAATCAAGTGAATAATCATGTCAACTTACTACCACCCAATAAAAATGCAGGTAAATCTATGAACAAATAAATATTTTCCCTAACAAGATATATCTTTTATTTAAAAGAAATATGACAAAAAATCTACATATGGCACAGAGTTTTAAATCTTAAAAAAATCTATACTTATAAAATGGTTTCATTTATTAGCCAAGAAATTACTGTATGGTTTCATTTATTAGCCAAGAAATTACTGTATACCATGCAGTATAGCCAGTCCCAGCCTTCATATAGCATATGAAGGGACTTTCACAGAGCAAAAAAGGACTCAGGGTCTGGCATCATCTATAGCACCCAAAAGAATGGAATATATATAGTTGGTACCCAAACACTATAACTCTTAATGCTCAGGTGGAGAATTGACTATGGTTAGGTGAGGCAACAGTATCTTATCCACAATTCCATACTCACTGTTTATGATTTAATATGGTGCCCTTGATGCTAAAAATTAATTAACCATACCTTTGAGTTATGGAGTTTCTTTCTAGTTATCTAGTGCAATGAACTCATTTGCAGGAGGTGCATCCCTTTGGGTCACAAATGTTTATTTATTCCTTAATATATCTGAGGCACTATGCTAGATTAATTTCAGTATCTTCCCTTGGAATCCTGAGCTGGCTTGCAAGAAATACCTTGCAAGACAGACCTTTTTGAAGGGCTTACAACCTACATGGAGCAGGAAGAAGCTCAGTTGAATAATCTCCATCCATAGCGCTGCATCCATAGCACTGGTCACGTGGATAAGCAGGCTGTCTCTTCCAGACCAGGTGTGACACCAGCTGTATACCACTAAATGACTATGTTAACTGACTCCATCTGTGTTTGGTGAAAGGTACATACAACTCAATTAACTCTGTCTGGATTCCTGACCCACAAAATAAAGATAATATGTTCATTATTTCAGTTATTAACTTTTTCTTCATTTTGTTAGATAACAAATGGGATCTAAAATATGAATGCCAAATAAAATAATACATAGTTTTAAAGTATGATAACCCTAATGGATGCAGAGATAGAACATTCTAAGAGAGACTATAATGGAGAGCCCTTGAAAGGTGGCCATGATTTTTTTTTTTTTACTCTCCATTATGAGTATCAAGGTACTAATGAGTATTCTGGAGTAGGGGAGATGATTGATAATGGGTTGCTAAAAGTAGCACCTAAATGGGAAATAAGGGAAGATGAAAGTTGGCATCACTCACTGCATAATTTTCCCTAAGCCATTTATATCAACTTACCTTGAAGGGATACTATCTATTAACTGCCATCTCTTACTTTAGAGTGAATTTGAAATTCAATATTTTTAGAGATGAAAACCATATCAGGAAAGAGATTTATTAATATATTTAGAACATACCAATTTTTAAGCTCCCACTATGTATCAGGGACTAAGACAACGTTACAGCCATTGCTTCATTAAATTCATTTAAAGTACTGATTTTTTTTTTAGGTGGTAAGATTAACTGATTTTTTTATCCTACTTTATTGATGATTTAAAGTTAGAATGGTGGGTTAGCCATTACTTAATTTTCTCAAGACCAGTACATAATTTGCAAGGGGAAAACCTTGGGTTTACGTCTGACCTTTTGCTTCTAAAATCTTCCCTAAAAACAGCTACCTTATTATCATTATTTAGGAGGAACATGATTACTATGGTCATCATGACTTGAAACTAGTGTGTACAAAACAGTAACTGAGAACTGCTATTGAGAAGCATAAAGATTTTTTATTATGTTTTTCATTAAAATGGTCTAGTTTACTTTGAACCCTACAGATGGATTTGGGGCTTTCACAAAACTACTGAGACACACACAGTTGCACACACACAAACACATGCATACACACATACCCCAGAGGTTTCCTAAGCAACTTAACATCAATTGTTTCTTTAACCTAAGAAAAACCTTGAGTAATATCTGAAATAGACAGTACAGCAGGAGTTCAAAAGAAAGGCAAATCAAATAAACACTGTGCAATTGCAAAAAAAAAAAAAAAGTTGGCTTGCACAAAAATGGTTGCAGCAATATTTTCTTGATGGTGAGTATCTCAAATGATCTTCCAATTTTGTTTGACTTTATGTACATCGGGACCCAGATTAACCTAATTCGCTTTGTGGCTTGGGAGGTTTATTTTTTTTGCTAATTATAAGACAGGGAAGATATAACAAACTAATCATCACCAACGTCTGGAATCTCTTGACGCAAAGATCAAGGATGGATTCACGTTAAATATCACAACTTTTACTCGTATTTATGGTGAAGTTCAATAGATCTAGCCTTCCTTAGTGACCCATTTTTTGAAGGCAATAGTATGTTTATTAACACTTTTGTATGAATCTCTCATTAGGGTTTCTTTGCTTGTTTTTAAAATACTTATTTTAGATAGCTGTGGCATAATCTAGTCTATCACCAATGACATCTATTTTATCAGTTAGCCTCAGGGGACAAGGATTCCCTACCTCTTAGTCTTTGCTGCCAAAAGAACTAGATTCAAGTAAAGTCTGTGATCCTTCAACCTTGTTCCATCTGTGGTTCTTCCCTTGTTATTAACAAGACTCATATATGATTCTCTGAACTAAAATAACATGACTTGATTTTAAAGACATTTTAGTGACTTTTTGCCATGGCAGATAGATAGATAGAAAACACAAAAGAAATCATTAGTTAAAGGTGTAAAGAGTGTTAAAAACAGTGAAACCAGTATTAATTTCTTTAAAAATTGATTAAAATTAGTGTCTCAGAAAATTAAAGTGTCTCAGAAAAATTTACATGAATCATACAATCACACAATATTAAAAACTGACATGCCTGATTACCTAATATCATGCATGTATTTTCTGCTTCAAATAAAAGTATACACTTATCAAATGGTTTAAGCAAATCAGAGTTGAAAAACTCTACATACAGAGACATTCAAATTATGCCATGTGTTATACTGCTACTGGGACTATTAAACAACATTTTTGGCCATGGATAGAAAATAAATGTTGACAAAAATGTGTGTGGGATAGGTGAGAAGGCTAGGAGAAATGCTATTGATTTTGCTAGACAGCTGGAGAAAGTTAACATTTCCAAACTAAATGTTAATAATTTGAAGTGGCCAGTACAGTGATTGAAATAGCAAGTTTATTTTTCAAGATTTTGGAAACTTGAAAACAAAGTAACTTTCTATTACAGATTGATTTCATTATCCACATTTAAAAGGCAAGTGGGCTGTTACTTTCTTATCAATAGGTAATACGTGTAATATGATACCGCTTCTTTGTGGTAATGCATGGTCTATCTGGAGGTGGATGAGTTCTATTGAAGTTGGACTAGGATCTAACACTTACGAACTATATAACGTGGACATAGAATTGTTGGTAGAGATTTATGAAGTTACCATTCACAAAGAGTTGGACAGAGCTTAGGAAATACCACAAGGGATAATGTAATGGTTGTGGAGTCACACAAGTAGAAACCATTACTTATATCTGAAGGGAAAGGGAAGAAGCATTTGCAGAAATCTGAGTGGGGCACCAGACAGGTGGCCTGTGATAGAGGGACATAGTGACCCAGTCAACCCCAACTGACCAACCACTTGATAAAAAAGCACAATAAAGAAGATTGTTGGGCCTCCCTGGTGGCACAGTGGGTTAAGCAACACACTATGAAGCAAAACACAGCCACTGCAGCAAGAGTTTGATCCCTGCCGCTGGCCAGGGAGGGCACCCACATGGCACAGCAGACCTCTCCTGCCTCGCCCGCTGCTCCCCTCAGCAGTGTGTTTCAGTCAGTCCGCCTGTTCTGTTCCTCACTGTGTCTCTGGTGGATCCGCTCACCTCCTGCGCAACTCTGGCCTGTACCCCAGCTCTTGTATGCATAAATAAATAAATCTTTTAAAAAAAAAAAAGAAGACTGTTGAAGGTCAGTTGCTCAGCAAGATGGAGGAACACACCAACAAGACCAGGGAAGTCCATGGAGGCCATGTTTGTAAACACTAGATCATCGGAGAGAAATTCTGTCGATTACAGTGATATGTACATTCTTATTTTGGAATTCTTTGCAGTGCCCTCTTCATCTTTACAAAATCAGGTGAAGGAAATTATCAAATCTATGCGTTTCTATGCAACTTGGCTGTCAGCAAGAAAATCTTAGGTAAAATCAATGATCAATAACAGTAACACTATTAGCAATATCTATTCTTGATTTGTTTTCTTCTCCTCTTTATGCCTTTGATTCTTTTCTCATTTTCAAGCTTAACTGTAATTTTAAGTTCTGGTTATATACTCGTAGTGACTGAATTTAATTAAAGTTCTACTATTCACTAGCTGCTGCATGAATTTAGATACATGAATCACATTTGCAAAGTCTTAACTGTTCATCTGAAGAATAAAAATATTTTGATGTTATTTAGATTTTTTTCATGAAAACAGGTAAGATGAGATCAAAAAATGTTAGTTGTAATTATTGTTAAAAGGAAGATTTCTTTTTTCAGAGTAACTCATAAAATTAGTAGTATGGTTACATAAGTTTACAAGTTTACTTTACAATAAATTGTGATATAGCCACACAATCTAATGTGGAAATCATATCATTCTTTGCAGTAGCTGTTTTAAAAGAGATAAAACATGGAGTATACTTAATCTTCTACAATGTACTCATAAATATTGGTTCTTGTTGTTGTACTGTAGCAGTAAAAAACTACTCTCTTTTGTCAATTTGTTCTTTCCAGAGGGTGGGTGGATGAGTTGAGCTTTGGTCTCGTCTCATCTCAAACATCCAAAACATCACCAGAAGAAAAAGCTCAGTTAGTCTTTATAACTGCTACTGTAGGAAATGAAAATTTGACCAAAAAAGGACTGATTTGGGGTTATCTCTTTGCAGTCTGAGAATAAGGATTGTAAAACAAGTAAACTATTTTATATCTGTCCTTATCCAAAAATGTTTTTCAATGGTTAAAACTATGAAAAGCAAAATACTTCCCAAGGTTACGATTTAGGTGATTATTCCAGCAAAGAAAATGATAAAGGACAACCTCAGAAACAGCAGGATAACAAGGGCATTTCTTTGACATAGATATTAAAGTCCAGAAGCAAGGCAGTTATGCTTTACTCTTCTCCCTTAATAAAAGCATTAACATATGTATATGTTCTTCATAATCTATACAGAACTATGTAGTATGTAGTCTCCAAAGAAAAATCATATGCTTTAGCAAATGAAAATAAAATTTGGAGTTAAATCAACCTATTGAAAAATGCTTTCTTTATGATCTAGACTGGTTTATCTGTAATTCCACCAAAAACATTTTGTAATTCCACCAACAACTTCTAAACATAAGGCAGCTATTGTGTGCATGGTGGGGAGGGGCACATACTGGCATGTGCCTTTGTAAAACTAATCACTTCACAAATATTTTAAACTTTGGGGAAGGTTTGAGGATTTTTATGATCTTGATGAATATAAATTATGAATCTAGACTTTCAATTTGTGGCCTTTTAATAAGCCTATATGTAGCTTATTATATGAAAGTTTCATGAAATGATAAAGTTTCAGTGAAGCAGTTTCAGAAATTCTTGGTTCTAGTCCCAGTGCAGTCATGGATGAGTACTCTGACCTTGGACAAAGTCACTTACCCTTCCCAGATCTCAGTTTATTCATCTGTAAAGCATTAAAATTGAACTCTGTGATCTCTAAGGTGTGTAGGAGCAGTAAAGCTTTATGATTCTCTGTGAGTTAATTATTGAGGTCCTTTGTGGTCAAGTTTGCAACCTTCATTGTTTAAAGCAGTGATAAACAAGAATAACCTCAGTTCCCAAATTAGAATATTCTGCAACTTACTAGAAATAAATGAAAATACTCTCAATGGAATAATGATTACATCATTTGATCTAGGCACAAAGCTGAAAAATTCAAAACAAAACCTATTTACCATCTCCTGAAGTGTTTCCCTTGTTCAAAGACAAATCAAGACAGAGAATCATTATTCCCTACAGCTCAAAGTTACAAAACACTGTGGGTGCTGGTTAATGCCTTTGCTGTAGTCTGACATAGTCTTTGGATCTTCCTCTGTTCCTTCTCAGCAGCAGAGACCAAGCCCAGTTTCTCTCACATACACAGAGTGGATTTAAAAGAAAGGCATGACAGCATCTTTTTTGTTGCTTAGATTTCTTTGGTTGCATGCTATGTCTCACTTCCCTAGTGTGAGGCCACTGGCCTGTGTTCCAACTTTAATTCCCTCACAGATGTTAAAGAGACTAATAATATCCCCAGAGCCTGTCACAGACAGAATAGCACAGGAGACAAAGAATTTCTTTGGTACATTTTAACCTACCTTTTCAGAACCATCACCAAGTGCCTAGCTTGTGCCCTAGTCTCTGTGAGCTGGGTTTTGATGTTGAATTTTCTGTTAGCTGGAAAGTATTTTAAGATGGTGTTCACTCAAGGGAGTTTGCCTTATGATAGTATACTCTCACTGCTAAAAACAATCTTGAGAACCAAAGTAATTAGGAGGTATAATTTTAACAAAAGTGAATACCATTTACAAAAATAAGTCTCTTTGGGACAGGGAGGTAAATTAAAACTCACCATAGATATATGTATCCTCACATATAGATCCATTTAGGTATGTATGTTATATAGATGGATTGGGTGGGAAGAATAGCATATTGGAAAAGGCAGAACTACATTTACATTTTAGCCCTCAATAAGGTTTCTTTTCTCTTCCTAAGTTTTAGTGTTCTAATTAAAAGAAATTGTATAACTATGCGGATTTCCAAGAGGTTTAACTGGAATAATTTATTTAAAGTCCCTGGCACAACTGTTGTGTAGTTCACATGTATTTCCTAAATATTCCCCCCCTTTTTTTTTCTTTTAGAAAACTATTATACAAAAAAAGGAGCTGGCTATTGGCATGTTTCAAGTGACAGAAAGCACAGTTAACACATTTTCTTACATAACAACAAGCCTTAAGGTAGGTAGGAGTTGGCCTGAGTCCAGGAATCCAATAATCTCAGGGTTAGACTATGGTTCTTTTATCTTCCGCCTCCTGATTACAAAATGGCTGTAACTTTTCTGGACTCCCATCAATCTTCAAATTGAGGCGCATATGGTGACAGATCCTTTGTTAGGACAGCATAAAGCTTCATAAAAGCAGACTTGCCTTAATGTCATTGGGTAGTCTGGGTCACATGGCTGGGTCAAGTTGCAAGGGAGGCTGGGCAGTGAGGAACTAGAGGGCATGCTAGAATTCAACCAGTTATCACCCAGTATCTGTGGCTAACAAAATAAACTAATCTATAAATAGATGTCTTCCTGTCAGGATGGAGAATTTGCATGGAGAGTTTGTTAGACCTTCCTCGGCAAAGGAAATAGAATAAACAAAGGAAATGAAAGACAACAGAGATCTTAGAAACTAACAGAAATTGGGAAAACCTCAGGAACACAGATGATTATTATAAACGGGTATGGGTCTGGGTCTATGTGGTTCTCTGTGGAGATACCACAGATGATAACTGAGGGGTAAGAAAAAGGACAAAGTAGAAGAAAACTTTTCTCCCTTCATTGTCTTGGGTTAGCAGTGGTCCCTCTAGTGACAGAACTCAGGGGGCCTGGCAGGTTTTAGATTGGTGATGCCAGAGAAGTAAAGAAATCTGGCTGGGGTAGGACTATAGGTCCAAGCTAACCTTCTCCATGCAAATGCCAAAGGTCACAATTTGTATCATAGCCGAAGGAAATGGCCTCTGCTAATGTATATTTTTACAAGCTAAAACCATAAGAGTTTTGTGGTAGAAGATAGCATATAAGAATTGTAGTTTTGCTCTCTGGTACCTAGTCTCCAACTCTGGATTTTACTCATTCAATCTCTGCATTAAAAGGCAACTTTCTGTGATTGTCTTTCTTGGTGTCTCCTAGCAGCAGGCAGTGAGAAAAGGATTTGTATGTAAAGAGGAGATTTAGGAGATGATTCCAGGAACCATTCTTTGTAGGGATGTGAAAAAGTGATTCAAGGAAGGGAAGGTTGTTAATGAAAGTCTGGTTAGCAAACACATCGCCACAGTGGGCAAAGAGTTATTTCATGTAGGAAATCTTGAGAGCCAGTGTAGAAGTTCTGCCTACGTCTAACTTCATCTGAGAAGTGTGGGTATATGGGCATTTATAAATGGATGTCTATCAGTCATTGGCAGAGATGTTCTCCATAATTAACATGTTACCAAATAAATCAGCAATAATTACTATATATGTATATATATGCATATGTATTATACATATATGTATATACCATTAAATAACAACATTAACTATTTTCTGAATTAAGATGTTACCAGAGAAATCAGCATTAATTACTATATAAATGTATATATATTATATATGTATATATACCATTAAATATCAACATTAACTATTTTCTGAAATGATTCAAATAATGCCATTTTAAAATACATCATTTTTTTGAGACAGCATCTTACCTAAGAAAAAAAGTCCTGATTTTCCCCTATATAAAATAGACTGAAAAATACATGTACAAAGAATGCTTTCTTCAGTTATCAACATGATTTTATTTTTTAGTTGCTGTAAGATGGAGTGAAATCTTTGAACTTTTTGAAAAAAATATTTCTGAAGAATGTCATTGGCTTGTCATAATGTCACCCGTTCTTTACTTAAAATAAATTTCCAAGACTAATCTTAATACTTTTACTTTTTATAAGTGAAATTTTGTTTAAGGATGGGAAGTTGAAGAGAAAACTATCTTGAACACACACATAGACACAACACAGTCTTTGAATTAGGTTGCTGAAATGTTCTCTTCTTATGGAGATTGCTTAAGGCTAGGTCTATTTTCCCTGCAATGCCTCATTAGCTCTGAACACATTTTTCCCTAGATACTTCTAAAAGCTCATCCTAATTAGACTTCATTGGGATAGTCTGAATTATTTGATCCATTCAGAAAAACAACAGGGGAAAAAAAAAAAAACTACTATGGGTGATGACCAAGAATGACAGTGAGGATTCCTTTGGTGATTTTAACCTTTCTATTAAGTTTCATGAAATTTTTGACAATTCAACCTCAACACCAATCAATAAATGTTACTCACAAGCAGTCTTTCTCTTTCATCATACTAAATGATTTAGTAACTATAATATTGTTTTCATTTTCACTAGACTCATTTTGCTTCTAGGTAGGTATCTCCCTATCTACCAACTCATTTAAAACAACATCGACAAAGTTAATGGCCAGTGGTCTTACATATTGAGATGTGTCCCTCTTTAATTTTATTATCATTATCTTTTATGAGACTTCGCCTTCCTTGGACCATTGAAAAGAATTCAGGTGTATTTTTTTTTCCCTAAATTGATCATGTAAGACATCCACTCTACTTTCAGTATCTTCACCATCATACCTGAAACATTATTTTCTAGTGTTGTTTATTAGAATGCATCACACATGTCTTTCTCTTTTTCAGTTACAGTTAGAATCTAGTATATGGAATTCACAGGGGCAGCATATGAAAATAATAGTGTAAAAATGATTAAAAAAATGAAGTGACCCTCAATTGAGCATGTCTCATGAATGTATTCTAATAGATGACAAGATAGAGTCAGTAGTTCAAGTTATGCCATATCATTTTCTTCACAAGTAAAAGTACTTTTACATCTAAGAATGTTTCTAGTTGCTCTTAAGACAAATTCTGTGCTCAAATGCTACTCAAGTTTCCTGAGTATCTTTTGTTTTACTCCAAATTTTATCTAAAATTTTATTATGAAAATTGAAGTGTCATAAAATATCTCTATTACAATCTACTTATTTTCCAAAGTTTGTTTCATATTGCATTCTATCCACTTGTCTACCCATCCATCAATCCATCCTAATCCATTTCAAAGTAAATAACAGCTACCATCATAATCTGTGTCACTACCCTTCAAACTGTTTATAATTTTAAGTTAAATATTTGTATTTTAGGTAAAATTATGACAGCATGAAATAATCTTTCATATACTATTCAATGAGTTTTACCAAATACCTACATTTGTGTAGCTGTATAACCCAAAATTATCAAGATACCAACTCATGTTCCTTCTTACTCAATTTCAGTTCCTTGCCCTTTCAACTATAACTACTGTACTTCTATTTTAAATCCTAAATTTGTTTCATGTCAATTAAATCATAGATTGCATTATCTTTTGGGTCTTCTGTGACTCAAAATAATGCTTTCAAGAATCAACCACATAGTTGGATCTATCAGTGGTTTGTTCTTGTTATCACTGAGCTGTATAGAATACACTTTGCATCAATACACTTTTTTCCATTCTGGTTATAGAAAGCAAGGCTAATGCCAGTCTCAGGACTCTTCCATATTATGACTATAGCTCTGAACATTTTTATACAAGTCTTCTAATTGACATTTCTTTTGAGCAAATCCCTATGAATTACTGGGCTTGGTGATTGATGTATATGAAATTTTACAGGAAGGTGATGGGGAACATTTTCCAAAGAACTTATATAACTATGTACATTTACCAACAATGTGTGAGAATGCAGGATGGGTTCCTTCACAACTTCACCAATATTGGAGATGTGAGTCTTAAATTTTCAGCCGTTCTAGTTTTCTTAGTGTCTCATTGTGATTTTATTTTGCATTTCTTTGATAGATATAATATTGAGCAGTTTTTCTCATGCTTGATTTTGAAGTCCATTAGACTTTACACATTTATAAAATTTTACCATTTTATTGTTGATTTATATAAATTTATATTTTAATATATTTTATGTTTATATAAATTTATATATTTAATATATTTTTTCAGATATATGTGCCTGTGTTTTATTTATCTTGCCTTTGATTTTTTTCTCTAGGCGTGATTAGCAGTTTCCAGAATGAAAGTCTGGCAAACTATTTTTACAACTATTTCCAAATATTTTATATTTTTTGATGCCATAGAATGAATTTATTCTTAAATTTTGCCACTTAATTACTTGCTAATTATATTTTAAATTTGTAACTGCAACTCCCTAAATACATTTAACATTTCTAAATTTTGAGCTTTTATCATAAACAATCATGTTACTTGTCTAATTGTATTTATTTCTCTCTGTTCTTTAGCTTTGATTAAGCCTTTATTTTTCTTGCCTTATTTTACATGCTCAGAACTACCATAAACAGCTCAGTAAAAAGAATAAGTATGGATATCCTTGATGTATTCACACCTAAGAAGTGGCATTCTCTCTTTCATCATTAATTATGATGTTAGCTGTAGTTCTTTACAAGTGCCCTTTGTGATAGTTGAAGAATTTTATTCCTAATTGCTGTATATTTTGAATGATGAATAGTTTTAGATTTTAGCACACTTTTTGTGCACCTCTTGATAATGTAATCATATTATTTTTATTCTCTTAAAGTGAAAATTGCATAGATTGATTTTTTTCATTGCAATTCCACTTTGCTAATGTCAGATCCCATTTTGACATATCTTTTCACTATATCATTTAATTTAATTTGCCACTATTCTTTCAGAAATTTTCCTTCCATGCCTGGGAGAGCTATTGGTCTATAATTATCTGTGGCGTTCTGGTATCATAAAATGAGTTACGATCGCCTCTGTTCTCTAGAAACTCTTGTTTTTTATTAGAATGCCTTGATTTTCTCCACTATTTAGGAACTACCATATGCATCCCTTGAGTAATATCCACATGTACCTATCTTGTCCATATCTCTCTCTATATCTAATCATTTTCTGGCACAACTTTCCTGGTTCTTTATTTAGGATATTATTCTCTTCTTTGTATTTAATAACTTGTATGTCATATTCTTCAATAGGATAGCATAAAATTATGTTTTTCCTTAAACCTATTTATTTTGATTCTATTGAAACATTGGTTCATAATATTGTATAGGTTTCAGGTATAGAACAATTCAGATTTGAACAATATAGAACACAGATCTATCAGAATTTGACATTTGTATGGACCACATTATGACCCCCATCAAAAAGACTAGCTTCCAAATTTACCATCTTATAACTCTTTACCCATATCCTATTCCTCTTTCTCTCTGGAAGAGGAATTACATTCTTTATGTTGTTTATATCAGAACCTTAGCTGATTATTTTAAGTTAAAAATATTTTTATCATAATTATATTCTAAAGCAGGGTATTCTAAAGTTTACATTAGACTTGTATTTGGAAAGTCTTATAACCAGTTTAGCCTCAATTGACCTATAAGTCACCTCTAACTTATGTGAGAAAAGATAAATTCCAGAAAGAGGTTGGTAGTTGACTTTAAGTAAAGGACATAACCCTTGATAAAGTATATGAGGCCCATCAAATCAGTTGGAAAGTCTTAAAAACAACTGAGGTTTCCTGAAGAAGAAACTGTTATATGTAACACACACACACATTGTATATGTAATATATATATAATGAAATTTTATAGCTAGCTAGCTAGATGATAGATAGTATTAGTCAAGTGGAGATAGCTATATTTGTATCTATCCATATCTATAAATATAGATATAGGAGGTATTTTTCTGGAGAATCTTGACTGATATACTTTCACTAAAAAAACCCTTGTGCAAATAGAGTCACAGGAAAGCTCTATTGTAGGGGTGGAGATCTGTCTTTCATTGGTAGTGAGGCAATAATAGCAGAATATTACCATGGACTAAGTAGATTTGAAGAAGACAGTATGGTTTTGGGTGTTGTGAAAATAACCCTCAAAAGGTCCTCCTGGAGAGGTCAAGGAAATCCAAAGAGGAAAGAAACTGGTATATGCTGAACTGTCTGAAGTCAAAGAAGAGGAAGTTGTCAAACATTCAGCTAGAGGAAGTTATCATTAAACTGGGGACATCACCTAACCCAAACTCATACACTAACAGGACCATAAGAACAGACAACACCATCCCACTGACGTCACAGCCAACCCTCAGCGTTTGCCAGAGGCTGTGTGGTCACTAATATACCACTTTGTTCAGCTTCTTTAAAATCCATGCTGTTCACTTTGTTGTAAAGAGAAGAGTCTAGAATTAGCAGTTGGTTAATGAGAAGAGGTAAAATAAGTGAGGGAAACCCAGCACTTGGCCTCAATGTTGCTGGACTTAAATTAGAACTAAGCAGAAGAGGTAATATGATCTCTAAATGAAGAGAGAAAATATAATTTTGCTTACATTAGGAAGGATTTATGTTAAAAGAAAATAAATCTATTTAGTACAGAATGTGAGTTAAATAAATAAACAAAATAAACTTGTTTAGTACAGAATGTGAGTCAAAAAGTTGTTATCTAGGTAAGATTTTATCCAAGATCTATCAGAAATGACTTTTGGAAGCAAGGTTACAGAAGAAATATATTTATCTTATAATCTCACACTATAAAGTTCCATTTATTTAGTAACCTGGTTATATTTTATAACAATATTTTCTCTAAAAGTATTATTTTGTTGCAAAGCAATTTTATATTTTAAGAAACTGAAATTTTTATGTAAACATAAAAATTATTTCACTGGAAAATCTGGTAAGGAACTGGGAGTTTCAGAATCCTAAAGCTATACAAGGACAAACTGGGGACACTTGGTGGGGAGGGAAGAGGGGAAAAGTTGAGGGCAGACGGGAGCACGGGGGACTGAGGTGATGGTGCACTGGTGATATGGTGATGGGGAATACATGGGGATTACAATTGATGTCAAATATACATAAATTAAAGGGAAAATAGAATTAAAACAAATTTTAAAATAAAAATAAAAGAAAAAAAATTTGAAATAAAGTTTTTAATCTTTAAAACTTATATTTGTTTTTAAAACATAGTAATAAAATTGTGAATTATTATTAATGTATTAGTACTAGATCGATAAATTTGTCAATTAAAACATCAAATAAACTATATGCCATTAATCAGATACTTAACAGTGTGAGAAATCAGATTAAATTCTACATGCCTGAGTATCATTACCTATATTCCTATGGTAATAAAAACCAAAATTTGAAATTTGGTTGTTTGAAGGAAATATACAAAATATACAAGACAGTCTGTAACCACCATTTACAAAGAAAAAAATTAAATGTCAGTGATGAGTCACTGAAAATTGGTTAATGCTGCTGCTGCCTTTGAACAGCTTTTCTGTACTTAAAACCAATTTGTAACCTATTGTGTTCCCAATGAATCATTCAGCAAGTCTTACTGAGTAACTAGTAAGTGCAGCTACTACAGGAAGAAACAGAATTTATGAAGTTGTTATGTTTGTTGAGCTTCTATTCTAGTGGGAAGAGAGATCCAAGAGCTATGAGAATTAGGGAATGTCATTAAAGTAATTCAACTGAGTGAGACAGAGAGGATAGTTTCTGATGGGGTGGCAGTTGAGCGAGGATCTGAATGATGTGAGGGAGACGTCGGTGGATATAATGGGGAAAGACATGTTCATCTTTTATATAGTCCTGAACAGTCACTAATTCTTGTTCTTTCATTTATCTTTATCTGATCACCCTACTCAGTTTTCACTTAATATTTTCCTTTAAATGAGCATACATCTTCGTGTTTTTAATCTATTCACATTCTGCTTTATTGTTCACCTTTGACCCTAATTATCTTTATTTTAGTAGACTACATCAATATTTTAATTCATTTTATGCTTAAATAACATAATTTACAAATGCAGAGAAGATGGCTTCTGGTTTAAATCCATTTTAGAAATTATTACTATAATATATTGTTTGACTAAATATTTGTCTTGTCATGGACTGTTTGTAGTTAAGAACTTAATCACTTGTTGGGTTCAATCTGCTTCATGTTTTACACACAAATGATAAACTAATAGGACACTATGAGCTCAATTTTAGTGAGAGAAAGGTTAAATTTTTAGTAACAGACAAAATACTATAGATTTCATTTATTATAATTAACTATAAATTATAATAAATTATATCTTTTAGAAAATCATTTGGGCAGTAAAAATGTATATATCTAAACTTTCATGTTTTTCAGTGATACTATTTTTGGCTTATAAATATATTTAGTAATATGTAATATTGTTATTTATGTAAATATATATAAATGGTTTATCGCTAAAATTATAAAATGCTATTATTTATATATACCATATGATTATTACAGAAGATATTATTTGCTTATAAATAGCAACATTTCTTCCACTCCGTCCCTTTTTACTAAAAATTTCTTGTTCTTTATATAAGATCACTTTATTTACTTTACCAGGGTAAATGAAAACTGTATTTTTCTGGAAACTCTTTTGGGATAAAGTCTATCACAACAGCATTTTTCCCAGTGTGTATAATAATCACCTTTTTATTTGACCTTATATAGCTGCTCATAACCATGTGGCTTGCCAAAGCTTTTAAACTATCGATCTGTGTGTCAGTTATAACATTACCCTTTTTATGGCACTCATTGTAGGTTATCACCATGCACTGTACTTTTCTTACAGGAGTTCATTTTCTCATTGTTTGTTTCCCTATAGTTTGAAAGACTGTTATAGTTACATTCATTATTCTAGGCATTAAATATAATTATACAATCCTTTTGTTGAACTGTACATAGGTTAGGTCTTGCTAACTCTGAGCACTAGACTTGAAGTAGAAACGAGGTTTACGTTACTTGGTTCATCATCGTTCACTCTCTGGAATGATAGTGTGAGACTTACTTCATCTCTTTAAGTTAGTTTACTTATTTTAAGTTATACTACCAACTCTAAATTACTATTATGAAAATGAAATGTGTGAAAATGCCTTATAAAGTGCTATGTAAATCATTACTCCTATTGACTTCTATATAAAACTTTAGAAAAATATTAACTATCAGAGATATTATATAAAGAAACAGCTGAGAGGAAGCTGTGATATTAGACATCAACAGTGCATAAAAACCCAGTTGTTGGTTTGCAACTCGGGGTATTCCCCTGGATTCAAAACTGGCCCCCAAGTAGAGGTCCTTGCAGACCACTTCAGATTGATAGATGGCAGATTTAAGAAACATGGAAACTTACATATTAAGCTCATCTAAAGACAAGTCGATCTCTGGATCTCCTGGCCAGGATCTTAAGTTTCTGTCCTTACAGAGTTCAGTTACAGATCTGGTCCAGATATCTCAATAATACATTTCTCTCTCGAGATTATGACCTTGAAGTAGCTACTGATATGAGACCAGTGGGAAGAATATATAATTCAAGAAGGGGTAGGGAGGCGCTAATTACCTGTATTCATGTTGGGGGTCAACCGTGGTCACTGATGTACTCCAATACCAGCCCAAATATTACATTAAAAAAAATCAATACATTGAAATACATTGCTTAAAAATGTCATGAAGTGACTTCAATATATCTTTGCATAAAGTTGACACAATTTTTGAAAGGTCATGAAAAACATTTAGTAGATTAAAAATTGTGACTAAATGAGATTATGGAAAAGAAAAGGTGATTAAAGCTAGTGCTTCTAATACACTAGAATTAAAATATGTCTGTAACAGGCAGAGTTCTAATACCTGGTCCTTGGTGTACACACCCTGGAAAATTCTCTCCCCTTGGATCTGAGCAAAATCCACACAATTGGCACATGAATCAATTGACTTTAGTGTAATTAAGAGATTATCCAGATGGTCCTGACTCAATCATATGAGCCCTTCAAAATCTCAGTCAACTAGTGAGAGCAACTAGAGAAGTGATTACCTATGTGGTAATGGCACATAACATCTCCTCTAGGCACTGAGAGTCCCCATTCAGCACAGAATCAACAACCAGCAAGAGAGTGGGCTTAGACCAACAGCCACAAAAAACCACAAATTCTGCTAATTAGCAGGTGAACTTACAAAAGGATTTCACAATTCAGACAAGAATGCAGTTCAATGGACATAGTGATTTCACCTATAAGACCTTGAACTAAGCTGAACCATGATTCATGAACAGGGGAAACAGAAAACAAATCTGCAATCATTTTAAGCTGTTTAATTGTGGTTATTTGTTATGCATACAGAAAACCAATGCAATGCTTTAAAAATGATATCATTTGGGTTTCCCCCCCCCCCCCAATTAGATTAAAGTCAACTCCAGTGGACAGCTTACTTTAAAAAAAAATTGCATTTATTTTTAAAAGTTGAAAAAACACCCCCTGATTTGTTATAGAGAAAAATTTCTTCCTGAGGATTTAGTATATTCATGGACAGTTTACCATATCAACAAGAGACTAATCCAATTTCATAAACTTAAAAGCATATACCAGACTCTAGTCTCTCCATTTGTTACTCACGTTGTGATGCAGAACAAAACATCAGCTTCTCTTCAAAGCTGGTTGGGCTTGCAGACTCTTAGGGTCCACTCCAGGTTGCCTGAAAAATCAGAATCTGCATTTTAACTAGACAAGTGATAATACACTCACAACCTTTGAGAAACATAATTCTACCTACTGCTTGTTAGTAAAACTCTCTCTAAATGTCTTCTGTTGCAGAATATTATCTCAGAAAATGTCATGACAGAACTCAAAGTGAAAGAGTGCGACCAGCGGAGGCTATCAGGGCTACAGCTTCAAAAGGACAGTGGCTAATAGAGGACAGGTCACTCACTGTCTTTGGATTCTTCACCTCCATGCGCAACTGCAAACCACTTAGGTTCAGAATAGCAATGGGGTTTATTTAACAAACAGGAGAAACAAGGAGTAAACCTCCCACAGGTGGTCAGCTATCTCACCCCAGACACCTGCAGGGTCTGAAAGTCATAAACAAAATCTGCTCATCCAAGATGGCGCTGGTCCGTCAACCAGCTCCAGAGCCTGGAGCTCCTGGAAGCTGGCAAGCTGAAAGTGGGCCAAGATCTGACTTACCACAGCTGACGTGCTGACAGGTGGGGCCGCTGAGATGAGGCTGTAGCAGCCACTGCCAGTATGAGGGTCTGGACAGACAGCACCAGATGCTGGGCCAGACAGCAATGGAGGCAGTGGCACTGTGAGGTGGTGCTGGATGATTAACAGCTCTCAAAGGTGACCGTGGAACAGAGTGCTGTCACCTGTCAACATTGCTGGACAGCACTGGCCAGTAGTGCCAGTCAGCACCAGCCACCAGGAAACAGAGGTGCCCGAAACACCATGCTAACAGCTTTTTGTGAGTTGTTGGCCCACACAAGCACAGCTTTTGGAGACAACAGCCCCAAGCCCATGGTGTTCTTTTCAGACTATCAGAAACAGCCTGGAGGCAGATACAGCTAAGCCCCGGGTCTGTAGCTAAGCCCCGGGTCTGCAACATTCTTTGGCTTCTCTGGAAAGAATTTCCATTTTTCTTCCTTCTTCCAAAGTGGGCTACTGGAAGTTTCTTTCTCTGGAGGTCAGGAACAGAACGCCCACCTACCAGAGCGTCACCAAGCTGAGAACACCAAGCTGGCAGCCACCCTGCCTTATATCCTCTTTCCACAATCCCTCACCTATGAGTCTGATTGGACCGTTTACAATCCTATGGCTGATTGGACCATAGCGCCAACTAGTTCACAGCTCACATCT
The DNA here is from genome assembly GCA_019455555.1 of Galemys pyrenaicus. Classification (NCBI taxonomy): domain Eukaryota; kingdom Metazoa; phylum Chordata; class Mammalia; order Eulipotyphla; family Talpidae; genus Galemys; species Galemys pyrenaicus. The sequence continues at coordinate 2,161,611 of JAGFMF010011828.1, forward strand.
GATCCATCCATTCCATGATCCAGGCACCACATCCACAGGTCTCTCTATTGCCTGCAGCTGGAGGAACCACTGTGCTAGAGCTGGCCCAGTGGCCACGTGCTCCTCCTGGCAGCCCTAAACCAGTGGCTGCATGCCCTGGGGTGGCGCATTAGGGGACCCTCTGCTGTCAGCCATCCCTGTGAGCCTCTGCCTGCAGCCTGCACCCCAGTGGGGCCACTGCAGACGGGTGGCAAAATTCCCACCACCCACTGCATCTTGCATTGCCCCAAAGCATCTTCTGGAGTTCCGCACTGGTCTTGCCCCACACAAGCTCCGAGGCTCTGTTTCAAAAGGGAGGTTCACTTTCAAAACCTCTGATAAGGTAGTTAAAGAAACATTTATTCTGATGTTGGAATTCAGTCATTTAAAAGATACTGTTTTCTTTTCTGTAGCCATAGCTTCAACATTGAAAATTAGGTTCAGATGTGGTACATATAACTAAAGATTTTATTCACCCTAATTATTATGGTAAAAATCACAAAGGAAAAGAGCATAGCAGAGGGGGTAGCACTTCTCACAGCTGTGTTCGCAGAAGCTGGCGGCCATGGGTTCACCTGGCCCTACCCTCCCACTCAATGTCATCACCACGGCTTGGTTTGCTATACCAACAGAGCAGTCCTCTCTAGGTGATTCTAATTTGTAGTTTTTAAACAACTGTTATTTCTTAATTAAACATATCAGGGCCTTGGTGTAATCTGTCTGGATATCATGTTATATAGGTACATAATTAGCTTGAAATGTTTGACATTTTCAACTTCTTAGACTCATTGCTGTAGGATTGGTTTATTGACTTTTTTGAGTTGTGGTTATTCTAATTTTGTAAATTTATTTTTCTGATCCAATGTTATTAAAATACCCCTCTTATAGTGAGAATGGGTGTAATTGTATACATTGTTATAGGAGCCTTAATATTTCTGAAAATGGACTCAGTTAAAATAATAAAACTAGGCATAAAATACCTCTTTGTAAATGCATTAAAATATGACATATTTTTTAAAGTTTTTTTATATCTGAACTTTTTTTTTAAAGTTTTATTTATTTATGCATACAAGATCTGGGGTACAGGCCAGAGGTGTGGGGGGTGGGTGAGAGGATTCACCACAGAGAGCAGGGAGCAGAACAAGCAGATTGGCTGAAATACACTGCTGAGGGGAGCATCGGGCACAGCAGGAGAGGTCTGCCACACCATGTGGGTCCCCACCTGGCTGGCAGCAGGGATCGAACTCGTGCTGCAGTGGTTTCGGATTGCTTCATAGTGCGTTGCTTAACCCACTGTGCCACCAGGGAGGCCAAAATATGGCATAATTTTTAAAAGTATTTTTATTTTGCTTAAGCACCATTGGTTTATAACACTGTGTATGACATAGGACTATACGGTCACACATTTTCAGATGAGTGTTGCTGTACCAGAAGCCATTATCAAAGCACCAATAATCCCCCAGTATAATTCATTGGGTTCCCTGCCCCCTTCTCTTCTGTGTCCTCCTCTCCTTGTAGAATCAATTCTGTGTCATATTTCTAAAATTTATTTTGTTTTTTTCTCTATATTCCATATATAAGTGAAATCACTCAGTATTTGTCTTTCTTTGTCTGATTTCTTTTGCTTAGCATAATCCCTTCTATTTCATTTGTGTTGTAACAAATGGCAAGAGGCAACTTTTCTTTATGAGTGAGTAGTCTCCCATTGTGTCTACATACCACATCTTCTCAGTCTACTGTTGTCTCACTGGGAACTAAGCTGGTTTCATAATTTGGTTACTTAAGTAGTGATGGAATGAACACAGAAGTTCATATATTCATATTCATCTGCAAGAATTCATAAGCAATGTTGCAAATGCAACATTCATATGCAAGAAGAGATGCTTTCTTTGACAATTCTTCACATTTCAGTTTGTCATGTTCTTTTCCACACACGAGATCAAATCCTTACCCCATAAGTACAAACATACTCATAATCTTTTAGGATTATTTTGGAATCCTTAGATAAAAAAGTCCCTATATTTATAACTATATAATGTAATCTATACATGATATACTGAAAATATATGGAGAATAGTTATATATTTAAAAATAAGGAAAGGATATTATATCATATTTGAAAGTATTTGTTTTACAATTTTGAAAATACAGTAAACATCAGTAAGTACAGACAGACATCTGGAAAGTGACTGAGATTATATATATTGGAAAAGAATATATTTATAGAATTTGTTCAGAGTTTTTAAATCTTAAGAATTGTACCATAAATTTATTTTGAGCATAATAGGCTGATGTTTCTCACTGGAATTCAGAAAAGAGAAAACAAGAATTTCCTGATATCCAGTTTGTGATTCCATCTGTTTCTGAAATCTGAGTAGATACATTTTAAGAAACTTTTTCATAGTCTCATTACCTAGAATTTCTTTCAATTCCCATCAACCTAAAATATATTTAAATGTATAGAAGGGATGCATGGGCTGTGACCAAAAATGAAGCCTAAGTTGGTTAGAAATAGAGTTTTGACAAGAAGTCAGAAGAGAGTTTCAGAATATGACTTCATGTTATATAAGGTCAAGGATAGAGCTTGCCTTGTTTTCTGGTATGTTCCAACCCAGTACCTGGGACAGAGAAGATGAACTCCAAGGTGATTTTTGATTGGATGAGTTGTATTCTACATAAATTTAGAGGATAGCTATCCAAGGAGCCATAAGTGATTTATTAGAATCTCAATTTCCTACCATGTATTTTCTTCAAACTACTTAAAACACTGGTTAATAATTTTATTAAGCAAATTGCAACATTCATGTACGAAATGATCCTTAGGATAGAGAAATCACAGTCACCAAGAATCCTTAAGTTTTTGATTTTGGTTTGTTTCTGCTAAAAGAGGCATCTACCCATGTTATCAATAAGTTCGAGCATAGAGGAAACAATAATGAAAAATATTCTCATGTCTTAAGAACATTAAAATAGAACTTTAATTATACATATTCTACTGGTAATTAATTTGTTGCTGTCATACATAATAAATTACCCAAATAAAGGAGAAGCCCTAAAGACATGCTGAAATAACTAAACAATTATTATATTTTTAGGTAAGGGAAATGTAAACAAAAGACTGGTCACCAAAGTATAGTTGAAAATCACTCATTTTTCATTCATTCACTCATGTATACACTCACCAAATATTTATTGCATAGCTATTGTGAATCAAGTGCTCTAGTTATAAGAGTTGAATCATAGAGATGTGTGTGTGTGTGTGAGAGAGAGGAAATTCAAGTATATTTCTAAAGTACCTTCTCTCTGTCATGTCCTGACTGCCAGAGTTTCCACCTCGAGTATATCTTACATGAGAGGACATTTGAAAGATCTGGGCTGTATCTTAGTGTCACTATCTGTAAATACTCAGGGCACAAGCATGAATTTCGTGGTATCTCTAGTTATAGGTACATTTGGAAATGATTCCAAAATCTGAAATTACTCCATAAAACTCCTGAAAGAGGTATCACTTCTGCTACATTATAGTGTTAAATTTGACTGAAGGATGGAGATTATATGGGTCTTATAACTTTGGAAAAATTTTAACTTGACTTCTGGAGGTCTTTTGGATCCTTATCTCTAATATTTATAGATATAAGTGAAAATAACTATTTCTAAGTGTCAAAACTTTTTCTGGAGCTGAGAATGTTAGTAGTATACACAACTAGTAGACTAGTGAGTACATATCAGTGTCCAGATTCTGTCCTAAGCACCCATTTTACAGAAAAGAACAGGGGATACAGATAGGTTAAGAAACTTCTAGATGTCACAGCTTAGAAATGTTAGGTTTCGTGTCATAGATGGCCCTGTTTTACACACTGCCTCAGTTGGGATTGAGTTGCTGGAGTTGAGTTGAGTAGAACAGAAATACCCAAACGCTGCTAGGACATTTACTTTCCTTCCTGTCAAATATCTCAAGGTGTCTACACTCTTGAACAATGACTAATTGTTATTTGTTAACAAACAATTACTTGGTTATTAACTATGCTAGATCCCACAAACCCATGGCAGAATTCTTAATAGACTGGGCTGAAGTAATAGCTTTATGTCTAAACATTAAGTAGTCATAATAATAACAATAACCAACATAGGATGCTTGCTATCTTCCAAGCACTGTGCTTTGTACTTGAAATAAAGCTGTTAATCTTCCCATAACTTCATCTTTATCCTCATTTTATAGATGAGGAAATTAAGGCAGAGAGTTTTGTTTTTTTTTTAAAGATTTATTTATTTATGCATACAAGCACTGGGGTACAGGCCAGAGGTGTGGGGGGTGAGAGGATTCACCACAGACAGAGCGGGGAGCAGAACAGGCAGATCAACGGAAGTTCACTGCTGAGGGGAGCATCGGGCACAGCAGGAGAGGTCTGCCACACCATGTGGGTCCCCTCCCTGGCCGGCAGCAGGGATCGAACTCGTGCTGCAGTGGTTGCGGTTTGCTTCATAGTGCGTTGCTTAACCCACTGCGCCACCAGGGAGGCCCCAAGGCAGAGAGTTTTAATGATTTGCCATAGTCATAGAGTTAAATAGTGGTTGAGTATATCTGGATGCTTCCTTTGATAATAGTCTCAGAACACAGGATGGTTTCTCCTCCTCTATTAACTCACCTTTTATTAATACGTCATTTGGAGTTGATGTGATCATTGTTAGTATTCTCTCTCTTTAGCTAACAAGAAGCATTATATGAAGGAAAAGGTAGGGACAAAAGAAACCTCCTCCTCTTATAACATCTGTTAGAAAAATTAAACACAACTTGTATTTATTTCACAGTTGATTTTAATAAAATCATTAACAATGAAATTTTTCTATTTTTATATCTCTCTTACTTTATATGGTTCTTTTCATTGCATAATCAGTACTGCAACTTCTATGCCCTAGAATCTGAATCAAGGCCATTATTTTTGTAGTTAAAAATGTTTCTCAGGACTAAATTATAATAATGGTGACAAATCTGCTTACTACAGGGCATTGGAAATGAATTATAAGAATTTTGTTCTGGAAGCTAAGTAATCTTAGTTAAATATCTCTTAAGGATTGTCCCATGATATTGTCCCTCTTTTTAAAGTGTACTTACTCTTGTTGATTACTACTGTTCTATTACAAGGGATAAGACTTGATTTGAGTCTGACTTAAGTGAATCCCATTTATGAAAATCTATTCCCATTACCACAACAAATATTTGAAATAATTTCATCTTAAGCAAGGAAAGATTTGACAAAAAAAAAAAAAAAAAAAAGCACACACACACACAAGCAAGCAAGTATAGATGTGGGTGTTAGAGCATTTTTTGCATAACATTAATTCCTGCCTAAATATATAAACAGCAAGGTCGAAATTCTGTCTGCCTTTAATTAGGTGCAGAATATTAAAGAATTATATGCACAACCAAGTCTCAAATATTTTCCTTACTTGCTTCTGAAATATCAACCCCATGGGCATCAGCTTGAAACAAAGAGTGATGTGTAAAATTTTCTAGGTGATTCATATGTCTATGGCATATTCAGAGTGAGAATCACAATTTTAAGAACTGAATGAAGTACTATACATTTGTGCTAATCATGGACACTCCAGATATTATTTTTTAAGTAGCCATGGTAACAAGAGCAGAGACTTAGAAGATTAAATCTCAGTTTTGACCTATTCCTAGTGATTTTACATGAAGACTTCAGTTGTCTCAGGGATTAAATTAGGTAGAGATGTAAGAGCTGGGGCCTCTTCTATTTCTGTTTCAAAATCTCCATTGCTAATCAAGTATCTTATAAGATAATCACCGCCAGTCCTATTTTTCCTTCCTTTTTCTTTTTTTCGTTTTAAAAGCAAAATTTTAAAAATAATATTATACACAGGGAATGTGTACAAATTCAAGTGTCAATCTTGAAATGCTTTTACAAAGCAAGCCACACTAATGTGAAGAGCAACAGATCCAAACAGAATGTTACCAGCAGCTTCTTACATGCCTTGGGCTCCAATTTGATCATGCTAACAACAAAGCAAACACTATCTTGACTCATAACACAAACTTCTAAATATATGTCAATAATTTCATTTGATTATAAATGCAATCAAGATTGGAATTACATTAAAACAATAGGTGAACTCAGAAGATACTGGCATCTTAACTATGGAATTTTTCATATCTCCACTTAAATGTATTGGTCAAATACATATACATATATAATTAATATACCAAATCATTTCATAATTTTTGATGTTATTATAAATGAGGTTTAGAAATTGCAATTGTTTATTGTTAATATGTATAAATACAGTTGAATTTTTAAATTGACATTGTCTCTTCTAAACTTGTTAAACCCACTTATTAGTCTTAATACTTTATTTGTAAACTCTCTGGGATCATCTACTTGTATGACTGTGTTGTCTTAAATTAAAGGTAGTTTTAATTTTTACTTCACTCTATTTATGAATTTTTGTTCCTTTTTCTTGCCTTATAGCACACTTTAAGACTTACAGTAAAATATGATTGATTCACAAGTGGTGAGATTACAGATTCTAAACATGTTCTTAAACTTAGAGGAAAATAATTCAGTCATTTTTCTGACAAGTAGATTAGCTATTGGTTTTATATCACATTGAGGAAATTTTCTCCTATTTCTAGTTTGCTGATAGTTATTTTTTATGATGCATAACTGCCCAATTTTGTTGAGTGCTTTTACAAATTGTTATTAACGTGTTTTCCTTACATATTTGTCAATCTAATAGTTTACGTTGATTGATTCATGAATTTTGCATCAGCCTTTCATTCTTAGCATAAATTCTACTTGCTGAATAAAAATGTTACTGTTTTACTAAGGAATTTTGTTTCTTTGTTCAGAATTTTGTTTCTGTGTTGGTCTGTAGTCTTCATTTCTTATGTCTGGTTTCAAATCCAGGTAAAACTAGCCTCATTAAATGAATTGGAAAGTATAGTAACTCCAACCATTACAATACTCCTGTAAATTTTTTTTTAATTTAAATATTTGGTAAAATCCATTAGTGAAGAAGTCAGCTGGAACGGAAATTTTCTTTTTGGGAAACTTTGAAATTAATTAAATGTACTTATTCAGTTGTTTTGGCTGATATTGAACTACTCGGGTTTTCTATTGAGACTTGATAGTTTTTTAAATTTCAGAAATCTTTTCATTTAATCTAAATCAAATTTACTGGCACAGATTGTTCATATTTCCTTTGTACCATTTTTAATTTGTAGAAATTATAGTGAAATTCTCCCCACCTTTTCTGATATTAGTGATATTTTTGTCTTTGATCATTTGGCCCTTTTCACAAGGATTGCTGTTCCCCTTCATCTGTCAGAACAATGAGGGGGTATTTCTCAAACATTTAAAATGAGGACTAGTGAAGTTCCTAGAAATAATGCCTGCACAAAATATCAGAGGCACTAGACCACAGTCTCCACGAATTTCTCATATACACACTTGTGTACACTCAGCCATCAGCAATTTATCAAAATTACTGTCAGTGTTTTTCAGTGTCTTCTGTTCCAGATAAGCAAATCCTGATATAACTCTATGGGTTCATCTTTATCTCCAGATGTGGAGAGAGGCACTTTTCCCTACAATCTCAGTTCTCTGAGAAGTACAAAAAAGTTAATGAATTTCAGTTTGCCCAACTTTTTCTTGGTCAAAAGACTGAGGTGTTGACTTCCTGACTCTTTATACATTAAAGCTGAAACTTAATGTCAACTTAGTAACTTTTATTTCCTTTTAATCATTACTACTGACTTTTTAGTGACACCATTTAAATTTTTAATTTAAAAATTACGTCCATCTTGAATTATTTTATTTCTGTCAGTGATAACAGAAAGTGATACTTTCTTTGTACATGCAATCATTTGTGCTTTTATTTCTGTTTATTTCTACATGTATATAAATTCTACATACATCTAAATGTGGCTATATTTTTTCTTTATAGTTATAATTTAAAGAGAGTATTTCAAATAAGAAAATATCTTTACATTTGCCCTCATTTTATTTTTAAATTCTTTATTTAGGTTCAACTTTTCCATCTAAATTTTTTGCCTAAAAAACAATCTTGAAAAATTCTTTCAGTTTTTGTCTGATAACAACTATCTCATTCTGCTATTTTTCTAAAAAAGTATTTATTTTGCTTTTATCTGAAAGATTTTAGGTATACAATTAAAAGTTGACAGTTTTATCTTTCATTATCTAAAGATGTCACATTTTTTATAACTATATTCAAGACGTCACTTTGATGAGATGTCTGATGTTAACTTCTTCATAAATAATGCATTTTTTAACATTTTCCATTTTCACTGGATTTCAGCATCTTTTTGGTATTTCTTTGTATTTTTACTGTGAGATTCTCTGAGATTCTTGTATCTGTTTGTCTTAATAAATTTTGGAAAATCTTGGTGATTAGCTAGCTATTCAGCATTTCTATTGCCTGTTACCTATTTCTACCACTGGAAATCAAACTACATGGACTATAGGCTACTTGATATGATCTCACAGATAGAGAAAACCAAATTTTGTTTTTTATCCTGATTTTTCTCTCAGTTTGTACAGTTATACTGACATATTTTCAGTGCCACTTGCTGTTTTCTCTGCTATGTCAATCTGCTCTTTAACTCATTACAGAGACTTTTCATCTGTAATAACAGTGGTTTTAGTTTTTCCATTTGAATTTTTTCATACTTTTCATCTCTCTACTGAAACTCACATAGACATTTTAAAGTGTTTCTCTGATAGTTCCATCATTTGAGCCATGTCTGTTTCTGTTGACTATTTACTCTCTTGACAATGGGCCATATTTGTTGTGTCTGTTGGTTTGTGTCTCTCATAATAAATTTTTTCTGTCTGATTGTTAGATGTTGAGTATAACAGAACCTTAGAGGCACAAATAATTGATACTTATGCTTATGTCTCAAGCTCATGTTATTTTGTGGGTGTCCAAGTCACTCCAATCAGCAGCCATCTGAGTTTTGCTGTAGCTATAAAAATGAACAGTAAGTCTCACAGTGAACTAGGCTGCCTGTGTGCATCATGGTTTCTTAGTTTATCTGCTCCCTACTTACAGCCTTTTGTAGGTCCTGCATGAAAACAATACAAAGAGAGTTTCCTGGTGCTTCTTTCTCCCCATGGAATGTTGTTGTTGCTGTTTGCTTTGTGCAAGGTTCATAAGCAAGTTTACAGTCAAGCATTGATAGGGGAGTTGTTTTTTCAGCAAATGCAGGTGTTGATTTCCTGCTTCTCACCCTCCTGCTTCTCACCCCAGTGGCAGTGAGATTCCATCCTATATTTGGTACGAGCTTGAGTCATGTTTCTCCTCAATAGCCTCTGATATCTACTTTGTATTGGTGGAGGTTCTGGTCTCTGGTTTGCCCTTCCTGTAGGTATAGATAACTTTTTTCCCTCTCTCTTCTCAGCAGCTGTCAACTTTTGCAAGTTTCCTCATTGTCCCAGCAACAGAAGGTTGCACTTCTACCACCCTTCCAACATCAGTGAATCTGCTTGGAATTGGGAGAAAAAGGACGTACTCTCACATTTCTGGAGCCATATGGTGTTAGTTTCTTGTAACTGAAACTTCTGAACACCCCCAAGGAGAGCTTTCTCAGGTTTTGTTCTACCTTGCACCTTATAATCACCAGAGGGGACCTTTAGAAAATAATTGGTTACTGGATATTGAATAACTTCTTTTATACCTGAAACTCCCAAAGGTTCTAAACTGATACTCTAGTCTATAATGATCTTTAAAAATTCTTTACAATTATGGTTATTTTAATCTATTTTTGTGATGATTCTTCCTATACTATGCTAAAAAAATACAAGTTCATATACTGTCTCTACTCAGTCTTATGATGCAGAAGATTGCACTTCTGATTACCTTGAGACCTAGCTCCCTAGGGACTCAAAGTTATGATTTTGTAGGATAGCTAGTTCTTCATCATTATGAAGGTGACTTTGCTTTTTACATTCTAAGTCATTTTTAAATATATAAATAAATAGGACAGACTTCTTGGAATTCCAGGGTATAACTAATTTTAATATAAAGAACAATAAGTAATTAAAATACAGTCTATGATTTTACTATCTTCTTTATTATTACCATAATTTAAAATAAAATGCTAATTGAATTTAAGCTAAATAAATATTACTATTTCACATTTAATAAACATTATTACAGAGACAAAGAAACATTCTTTTAAATGTAATTAGAAACAAATTTATTTTGAATCCTAATAATTGATGATTTCCTAAGTAGAATTAATTTTGAAAACATGTAAATGCCCTTTGTATAATTTACCTGAGCTTAAAATAAAGAGTTATGATTGGAAATAATTTTTCTATAATAACTTCTGTTTTTCTTAGTAAGACATTGTTATTTGTGATGCTCATATAATTATATGCCAGTGTAACTCAAGTATGTAATGACATTTTTCTTTGAACGCATTTAAATAACTCAGGAAATTGCTTTACTGTTCTGTTTCCTGACTTAAAACCCAATTTTGCCATGTTCATTTTATTATACAATCTGTCTCAACTCATCCAAGCAAAATATATTCCACCAAGTATAATGTGCACTGAATGTTTTGCTGGTTGATAGCCATATAATTGTATCCATTCTTGCATTTATATTAGTACATAGACATTTAGTAAGCTATATAAAAACAGTTGTGTTTATAAATGTGTATGCAAATAATATCTGAATATTTATTTTCCCTTCTCTAGCAATTTCTGATGATTTTTAAAATCATTTATTTCACAAATTGTCATTTACCTTATGGATTATAAGAGATTCAATAGGTAGGGAAGAGTGGAAGAATAATAACTCAATAAAATTATAATATGTAATTAGTCTGATTAGGAAGTAAAAAAAATCAGCCCTTCACCTTTATAAATATATTCATGTTAGTTTTCACTCCATAACACATGAGCATATTGCCTCCCAATTAGAATGAATTAATGCAATTCCAAGGAACCCCATAAATTCATATTTTATGTTGGCATGGAAGCTATTTTAAGTGATTTGGCAAGGCATTATTACTCAGGTAGCACTAATATTATATAAAAACACTTTTAAAATAAGTCCAGTTAATCTTTTCTCTGTATTTCTCAGCTACTGTTAGTCACAGAAAAGTGGGCTGCATAACATGTTAAGGGTTTTGCTTTGTCAACATTTTTATTGTGAAATCATATTGTGAGTGTTGTTTCTTATCCTTCTTGGCAAAATGAGCACAAGAGCCATAATTGCATACTGTTTCTCTTTTCCTTTGCATAAATCTGTAGAAATATTTTGTAGTACCAAGGAGAACACAGTTGCTTATTCAGTACCTAGATGCAGGTTTAGAGTAAAGCAGAAGCTACCTGACAAAAGGGTAAAAGAAAAAGAGTTAACACATGATAACAGTGCTTCAAAGGTAAGCTTTGTCGCAAATGTCTATTCCATTTTTAAAATAAAATGTTGATGCATGTATCAAGGGGCTAGACTTTCTCCTAGTAATATTTGGACTAGGTACCATTTGAGCTAAAAAACTATGCATTGGAGTAGCAGTGATTTTTTTAGTGTATCTATAAATCATTTACTGACAAATTTTTAAAGAAACAAAATATTTCTATTTAGTGTCTTTGTCATACTCATATTAATGAGCAATTCTGCTTTGTTCCTGTTTTACTTTCTACCTTTCATGTGAATTTATCTATTCAGAGACATCAAGCAGAGTAAGGTGACACTGGACTATGTTATTAGGTGATGTATATGAGGCTAAAAATTATTTGGCTATTCTGTCATTTTCTGCTGCATCTCTAAGTACCATTCCAGTACTTATGGCAATGAGGTGCCAGCTGGTTCTCAGAGATGCACATCAACCAACACATCTCCTTTCAAAACCACTTGTCTTTTTACCCACTGCTTTCTATAGCTTCTATAGAGCCCCTAAAAAGGTAAAAATATATTATGTCCTGTTATCAATCTGAGATCAGATACATAAAATTTGCCTGGAGTTTGGGACAGGAGCAGAAACTGAACACCAGTGAAAACTAAAATCCTGCAAGAGAAAATTTACTGTAGAGAAAAGAAGGAAACACTGCAAAAAAGAAGGTGTAGGTGGTCCTGATATGAGCAGAACAGCTAATCCTACAAGTTCTCTATTCCAAGCAAATTTGGTTATAACAAGTACCCTGAAGGTAAAGTATCTGTGCAAAGAAAGATTAGGTTCCTGCAAGCCAACTCTAAGTGTGGGCAGATAAAAGAATGTCAGGTTCTCTCTTTGCATGATCTGACAATTAAATCTATCTGTTTTGGATCTTGAGTGGCCCAATGGAATTATAAGGAAACACAACTTCTTGTTGACACAGGGCTGGAAGGAGTGTAAATGTCAACTAGGTGTAGAAGAGCCTTAAAGAATGTTCTTCAGGGAACAGTGTGACAGCAGTCAGTAATAGCACCAGCTTGAACTTTTACATAAGAGCCTAGAAGACACCCTTTTGTGGGGTGTTGGTGAAAGACACATTGAGGTTTGCAGTTATGCATGTAAGAGCACTGTTTGACCATTAGTCAATTTGTTTTATCCATAGTGGCCAAATTTATCCATTGGCTAGGGAAATGACAATTACGTTTTATGTTTAATATAGCTCATCTTCATTGCCATTCCTAAGGCAGAAGATTTCGATGTCGTATCTTTAGATTAACCTTTTTCATTAATATATTAGGAAAGGTCTTTAAAATTCCACTTCTACTTCCAGTTATAGGCTCTTTAATAAAAAATTCCTGGTGAAATTGCACTAATTTTTTTTAGACACCTCAGACAATATAAGAAATAATACAGTCATTTTAAATTAAGTAAAGGAGAGGCTACTCGACTGAGGTGACCCAAGAAAGCAAACCAAAATCTAAGCTCAAAAATGCTTTCAGGTTACAGAATCAAAAATTAAGGACAGTCAATCACAAACAGCCAACTAGATGTTAAACTATAGCCAATCAAATGCTTTCTTTCCTTTGACTCCACCGCAATTTTATATGATATTTCCTTCAACTTTTATCAACAGCCTCCGGGGCCTCACCTCACCACACTATGAAGATTTGGCAGCCACTGCAGCACGTGTTCCATCCCTGGCCAGGGAGGTGACACACAGGGTGCAACAGACCTCTCATGCCTAGCCTGCTGCTCCCCTCACCAGTGTGCCTCAGTCAATCCACCTGTTCTTTTCCCCACTCTGTTTCTGGTGAATTCTACCCCCATACCTCTGGCATAAATAAATAAATAATAAATAAATAAAGTTCTTGCATAAATAAATAAATCTTAAAAAAAACCAAATCTTAAAAAAAAACAACAACCAAACAAACAAAAAAATAGCTCCCAACTACTTCTGGTTTAGCACTGCTCAATCCAAATATATTTTTGCTCAAATAAACTCCTCAAATTGTTAGTAAATCTCAGTTTATCTTTTAATAGTAGGTGAGGTTACATGTTAGTACTCATATTTTTATAATAAACTCATAAACATTTGAATCACATTGACTTCGTTAAGTTTAATGGAAACAACACTAATTGAACATCATATATGCTTGAGTAAAGGAAAGTAGGAAGTTGATATTTTGTTTTTTCTTAGGTAAAAGTTTAATTACCAGCAGATGATTTGCTGTTTGGAGATTATTCACAGGGATCAGATCAGAGTATTTCAAGGACCCTTATCACTAAACTGGGACTTTGGAGCAGGGTGAGAAACTTATCTGTTTCATTCTGAGAAATGCAGAGTTAGGAAGAAAAATAAGTGGAAGAAGTCATTTCTTTCACTGTGTGAATACAAAGAAGTTGGGGAAGAAAGGGTTGTAAATACTGCTTTAGGAGTTCCTTGATTCAAATCAGACCCAGAAACTAAAGATCATTGTATTCTGTTTTAAAGTGTTGTTAAAGAAAATTAATGATACAATACAACATACCCTGAAGCCCTAAGGACTCTGCTGACAAGGAGTAAAAGTGTCCACATCATGAAATGTGAGAGTATGAGCTGAGTTTTTTTAAGATTTATTTATTTATGCATACAAGAGCTGGGGCCCAGGCCAGAGTCCAGGGAGGTAAGAGGATTCACCAGAGACAGAGTGGGCAGCAGAACAGGAAGACTGACTGAAACACACTGCTGAGGGTAGCAGAAGGCAAGGCAGGAGAGGTCTGCTGTGCCATGTGGGTCCCCTCCCTGGCTGGCAGCAGGGATTGAATCATGCTGCAGTGGCTGCGGTTTGCCTCATAGTGCGTTGCTTAACCCACTGTGCCACCAAGGAGGCCCCTGAGAGAAGTTCTTAATGATAAGCCACAAGTAGGATAAACTTTATTTTTCTAATGAGAGCATGGAGTCCTTTTAGCAACGTTAAAATAACCCCACATTTCCCTCCCAGCTTTTGCAAAATTTTCCTCCATTTTTTTTCCCTTGACTTTAAAATTGGTGTTCTAGATTTGCTTTACTTTTGGTCCATATGGAGATAACCATATTAACCTGAATTTTTAAAAAGGATTTATTTAATTATGCATGCAAGAGCTGGGGTACAGGCCAGATATGGGGCAGGGGGTGAGAGGATTCAGCAGAGACAGAGTGGGGAGTAGAACAGGCAGATAGACTGAAATACACTGCTGAGGGGAGCAGCGGGCAAGGCAGGAGAGGTCTGCTGTGCCATGTGAGTCACCTCCCTGGAGGAGATCGAACTGGTGCTGCAGTGGCTGTGGATAGCTTAATAATGCTTAACCTTAACCCCTTGTGCCATCAGGGAGGCCCCTGAATTTTTTTTCCTAGTCTTAAGTTATTACTAAATCCTTACTGTGGAAGAAAAAGATAATCTTTTTCTTGTTATTGTAATGTACTTCTTTCAACCTCTGCTTTACATTTGCTACTATATTATCATATGTACAAATTATTTCATTATTGTTTAAGCAAGCGTTTTTCTCTAATGTTTAACTTACACAGCATAGTATAAGGGAGTGCATGGATCCATCAGATAAATCCAAAAAGATATTAACTTTGGCTATTTAAACATTAAATATTAAATCTTTTTTATTCAAAAATTCAAAACACAAAGTTTGCCTTTTAGAAAATAATGATTTCTTAAAATAGTAAATTAAAACAAATAAACTAAACTTAATTAGAGAGGTAGATGCATCACAATGGCAGACGCATATAGGCTTATAGCATATGTTAGTACACAAAAGAACATAATTTTAGAAATTTGTTTCCTTCTAAATGTCATTAAATTAGGTCTAACCACCACTTATGAAATAAAATTTAAATGTTACATGCTTTACATTATAATTCCACAAATTCTTAAGTTTTTCATGTAAATATGTTCTTACTTTCCTTCTACATATTCATTTTTGTCATAGTGCTTTTTCAGTTGCTTTAAAAATAATTTTTAAAATAAATTTTAAAACATAGCAAATCAAAGATATATCTACTGATAGCTATTTGGAAATAATACATTGAAAATCTTCCTTTGTTTATTCACTTATTGCAAAAATATAAATAGAATTATCTGTAAATCATATTTAAAAAGCTCAAAATAAGAAGATATCTGGGTGAAAGAAAACTAAGAAAGAGGAGAAGGGAAGATTTGGATGCCACAATAAGTTATTCAGTAAGCATGTAATACAATGGAATGGACTGGGAAGAGGAGATGGAAATTTTTATAACTGGATAAAGTTCTGGGTTACATGGCTGTATCTAAATTGTAGAGTTAATATTGGTATAGTTCAAAGTATGCAGATTTTAAATAAACAACCGATTATAATAACAAAGGACTGTAGGAGGTGGTTAAATGAAATAAAAACTAAAGATTGGATAACAAAGAGTACAATGCACTATTCTATTTATCTTGCATATTTGAAATTTTCCATAATTGAATGTTAAACAATAATAAGAGGCTGGAGCTTTCATTTAAATTTTCATTCAGTCAAAGAAGAGTCAATATAGTTATTTATAATCTTATTCGAGCATACCAGAAAATCCATGTTTCCGTAATACTGATGACTTATAGGAATCATTCTCTTGGATTTTCATAAAAAAGAGCATGATATGATACATTTGACATTTTTAGTAAATAATAGTACATCCTTAATAGATGTGTCTTATCCATATGGTCTCTAGTCAAACTGATGGCATAAATGCAATTGAAGAAAAGCAAATCTAAAGATAGAACAGCTAAATAATGTTGATGAGTGTTTTCCCCTAATAGTTTAGCTTGATGAATCCTCCAAATTTTGTTAGAAAAAATTAATCTGCAAGTTTCAGTACTTTATTGAAAATAACTTATTTTCAGTACCCTTCTTTATCATAGCAACATCAAACACCAACTTACAGATTAATAGGTTTTAGATTCTTCAGCAGTCATTGAATTTCCCTATCAAAATTGAGACATAAGTTTCAAGAGTTTATGCTTTCCAGCAAGAATTTTGAGTGAGGATATTCAAAATAGGCAAACTTCTAGGCATCTGCTTTGCCTCACGAACTGAAAGCGAGGGCAGACGTGACGTTCTTAACAAACTTAGAGCACTTTAACAATTCACATATGACCACATATGATATGAGAGATCACTACGTTCCTAGAACCTCTACCCTTCCTGGGGTATGGAGGGTGGGTCTGAAAGTTACAAATACTTTGTTCTTTCTGGTGACTGACTCCATTCAGGTGCTCATCATGAGTCACCACATTAGGAAAAAAAAACTGCTCCTGTCACATAGATAATTCTAAGGGATTTAGGAGTTCTGTTCCAGGAGTGGGAGGTGGGGAGGGGGGTGAACAGGGGAAAGATCGACATGTATACATGTTTGCTATATATGCACATAGGTTGTATATTATTCTTCATTATAATTACATCTTATTTAAATATTTGGCTATTTAAACAAGCATATAGCACCTTATTGCATGCACTGTTATAATCACTTTACAAATATTAATTTGGTTTATCCCCCTGACAATCTCCTGACAAAGTATCATTAAAAGTCTTCATTTCAGAGATGACATAACTAAGGCACAGAGAAACTGAAAACTGTTGCCCAAGATCACACAGTTTTTGAAATTAGGCAGTCTGGCTTCAGAATCCACACTCTTAGCAACCACATTTACTCTTTCTGCAAAATATCAAGTAGAAAAAGTAATCTGTCCAGATGATTATGTGATCTGGCAAAGACACAGGATTGCAAATATTTTTAATTAAAGTCATCCTTGTTGCTTTTACTCTAAAAGCCAGCCGCTAATACGACAGCTCACTTACTTCATTCAGAGGTTTTCACAAAATGTATGAATTGGAATAAAAAAAGAAAGGGCAAGGGAAAAATATAATCCATTGGTGATATCATTTACAATTAAAGAATATATGACATACAGGAAACATTTCTAGTAAAGTAAACACATTATTATAATTCTATGTGATTTGCAAGCACCAAAAAATTAGGATAGAATGTTTAAAAATATATTCAGTAGCTCAACTAGGGAAAAAAAAAAAAAACACTGGGAGAGTCCTTAATTTATTAAATTTAGTGGGAGGGAAAAAGGCCACAAAGAAAATATGTCCCATAGGCTAGAGAAGGAAATATATTTAAGGGAAATCATTGAGACCTTTGTTTAATTTAAAGAATCAGCTCAGTAAAGTTACTGTGTGACTCACTATATTTTATTTTGTTTCTTATAGATATAAACTAATATATTTCAAAGCACAGTGCACGAATGAATAAATGTATTATGTGTTCATGTGATAAACATTATATTTACATGTAATGAAGTCGCTTCATGTTTGTGTAATATTATTTGAATGCTATGTTTCCCTTTTCATATAAGGCAATAAATATTTTTCCACATTGTAGTTAAGAAAAAAATAACAGGGCCTCCCCTGGTGGCGCAGTGGGTTAAGCAACGCACTACGAAGCAAACTGCAGCCACTGAAGCACGAGTTCAATCCCTGCTGCCGGCCCGGGGGGGGACCCACATGGTGTGGCAGACCTCTCCTGCTGTGCCCGCTGCTCCCCTCAGCAGTGTACTTCTGTTGATCTGCCTGTTCTGCTCCCNGCTCTCTGTGGTGAATCCTCTCACCCCCCACACCTCTGGCCTGTACCCCAGTGCTTGTATGCATAAATAAATAAATCTTTAAAAAAAAAAGAAAAAAATAACAATTCTACAAATCTATATTATTAATATGATAGAAATCTCAGCTATTGAATACATTCATTGTCACATTTATATTATCTCCTATCTCTCAAGTATTACCGCCTCCATGGTAAATAGGAAATATACATCATTTTAGTGACAATTCTCCATCCATACTTGTAAGAATCTACAGCTATGTTCGTGTATACGATCTGAAATCCCTTAGACTACACCAGGTACTAATGGAGGATAAGAATAGAAACAGAGGAATAGGAATAGAAGCACCACAAGACCAGAAACCTGGCTCACACAATGCCAAGAGCTGGAGGTGGGGGTAGAGGGATTAATTTAGCCATTGACCCAACTATAGGAACTAAGCTCCTCAGGTGCCAATGCCTAGATCACAAAGCACAAGATGCTGTAGGGAATGTCAGGAGCACAGACCAGAGGTAAAGATATAGGGATTGAGGGCCATTGTAGAATCTGGTCCCTTTCAAATTCTACATAGTTGATTCAAAGTCAACAACAAGCCACTCCACAAAGGACTGAGCCCCTCTCAAAGAGAAGACTGTATCATGATGTGCAGTGTCTGCACTGGCAGAGACAGCAGTTCTTTTGCCTACCTGTGCCTATGAAGGCGCTTTGTTTCACCAGCTCTCTCCCTCTGTGGTGCAGCAGCCCTCTTGCCTGCCCATGACCTGCACCATGTCCGGGCTTCTCTGCACTGACCTCCCTCAGCAGAGGCAGCTCTCCTCAAGGCTGCCTCCTGCGACCACGCAGGCCTCTCTCAGCTAACCTGTCCCTTTCTTTCAGGGCAGCTCTTTCTGCCTGTTGGTGTCTATGCAAGTGCCCTATACAACCCTGTCCCTTTTCCTAATAAACCTGCTCTTTAAATATAACTAACATCTGTGTCACGTGGAGAAACTCACCTGGGAAACTCGCTGTGTGCCACTGAAAGGGGAGCGCTGGAGAAACCTTTCCCAGAATGAACCCAAGGACGCTGTTCTCCAAATCTATCAGCTCCAAAAAAATGCCATCAGTCCTGGGCAAGGTCACTTTTCGGTTTATCAAGGACAGTAGGATTAATAGCTTCTAGCTCTCCAGGAATTCCCAAGGATGGTGTCGACCTGTGCTGAGTCTTTACCTGCCCTTTCCATCTCTCTTGCTCCAGCTATGATTTAAGGTCTTTTATCTTTTTGCTCATTTCAAACCACTATTTGTACTATTCTCTGGGTTTTCCATGTAAGTAATACCCATGTGGTTCATTAAATTCGTTGCCACCACTTTCAACACCACTAGGATCATGAGACTTTGTTTTCTTTGCAGTGACAACTTAGGATCTAAGACTCCTCATTTCTCTTATTCCCTCCAAGGCTGCTAGAAAATTGTCTTCCTGTGTCTCATTCTCTTGGAAAAGAATTGCTGGGCTGAGCTGCTGGTACCATACAGATTTGTATATAAATACATATATACCTTACATATAGTTATGTATAGCTCTATAATCATAGTTGCATGTATAATATGATGTATTATGAATATAATATATTTATATTTAATTGCTACCACAGTTTTCTTTATCCCAGTATAGCAAAGTACTCAATGATAGATGGCTTGGTCAGAAAATATCTTATAAGTTGGAGCCACTGAATCACATTAGTAAAGTAGCACTATGAGCCCAGAATTATTTAAGTTGCTATTGAGCAAGCAAAGGAAATATGAGGGCAGATCTTAAAACCTTAAGGGATTTTTTTCATTTTGTTGAGTAGGCGAAATTTACCCACAAAGCAATTTTATACTTGTGGTTCTAAATATGGATGAGGAACAGATTTACTGGAGGATCTTAAATAAAGATGCCTGGTCTCCATCCATTAAGATACACTAATGAGAATTTCTTGGGATGGAATCAGGTAAATGTATTTACAACTCACAGGAGATTGTGGTCAATGCTTAACTCACAAGAGGCTTGCGTTTCTTCTCAATACTGTACAACTCTATTATAAAACAATAAATGTGGTCTAAAGATTCAATGACTTATTAAGAGATTAATGAAATGACTGTCAGAAACTTGCCCTCAAGCTGGTCTGCTGGAATTCCTGACTTCCAGCAATAGATCAAACCTTCACTGATTCCTGGCTTGTCCTTCTAGTGTTTTGTGTTAGCCTGCCATCCTTATGGGAAAGATACAGGCCCTGGGCTGGTTGGGAGTTGCTAGACAGTGACCCACTTTCAAAAATCTCCATGGAGGTTGGGATTCATTAGGGTGCACTGGTGAGATGGTGATGGGGAATACATGAGGATTACAATTTATGGCAAGTATATGTAAATTTTAAAATATTTTATATTAATAAAAAAAATTAGGGTTGAGGAAATTTGGGCAAACTAGGTCCTGTTCTCTGTGAATCCCACTTCCCAAGACAGAGTCATGTACCCTGTTCCCTTCTGGTTCAACTCTTCCTTTTCAGAAGCCATTTATGAGCTACTAACTGAATTCACAGTTATACAAAAATCTGCATTATCTCAGGTATGTTATCTTAGCAGTACTATTATAAATTCATTATAGAAAATTGTTTATCTAGCATGCTTTGAATGTTGAATTATTCCATATCAATAAACACACATAAATGCATAATAATGCACACATTTGGGTATACACGTTTAAGATATTTGACTCTAAAAAATCATTTCACCATGGGAATAATACACAATAATGATTCTAAATGGTTTCTAAGACTTGAAGAGCAGACTCAAAAAATGGCATATTCTGTCAAAGCAGTTGACATGTAAGAGGCAGAAAGCTCAGGTGGAACAGCCAGAATCACTCATAGAGTTTTCCTCTGAGTTTATTAAATAAAATTATATCTGTTCTACCACACACAGACTCAAGCCACTCTTAGGGTGAGTGATTAATAAAAGCTTTATCTAAATCCATAAAGGAAAATTGGAGTCAAATCCTAATCCAAGTACAAACCCTGTTTGCAAATTGGAACCCAAATCCTAATCCTTCTGAGGTTGTCCATCCCCGCTCAAAATGACATGTTGTTTTGATTTAAAATCTATTTTCCACATCTTTAAAAATTGATTGCTATTTCTTTGTATCATTAAACACAAAGGCTTTTAAATGATTTTTCCCCTAAAATGTACTTATAAATAGAGCTGAGTATTCGGCCTGCCTAAAAAAATCGGGAGGAATGAGATTTAAAATACAACCATTTAACAGAAAGCATGATTAAAATATTTTTAATTCAATACGACTTGATTTTTAGATAAAATTTTCATAGATGAACTGAAATGATTTGAGGACACTCATAGCATTATATTTAAATGGTCGGCAATTCTTAAAAAGATATATCTGTTATGAGCCTTGGTTAATATTATAGGGACTTAAACATGGGAGATGTTTATTTTTTTTAATTAATATAATTACAGGGATAGAAAATTGAGAACTGAGATAATGACTCTACAAAGTATTCAGGAATCCAGGTAATTTCTAGCTCACTGCTTCTCCATCAGCAAATGAAGCTTTGGATAGTCTGCCAGAATTCTATGCTCTCAACCAGAATCCAGCTAGCAGATGTACAAATGGGAGTGACGAGGTGGGGGGAGGGGAGGATAAACCCTTACCTTTTAAAGTAAGCACCTCAAGTAAAAACAAATTCTCTCTTCTATTTCTGTGACAAAGTCACACACTTATAATTAGTAAGAGGAGGGTGGGGGTTGAAGCTGGAAAGACATGCCTAGGTCACTGTTAAGTTTTAATTAAAGACCAAGGGAAAATACCTGTTAAATGATAATTCCCAACTTCTGCCACTGAAGTGTATGTAACAGTGTAAATCAATCCACTTTTTTTTTTTTTTTTTTTTTGGTGAAATTAGGATTGTGACATTCTTTATATTCCAGGTCTGGTGGTCTGCTGGGCCATAATTCTCCTTCAGCCATATTCCTGGGCTAAGATGGGTCTGAAATAGCTGTTGACTTCTCCCTTTGCTAGAGCAAACTTCACTCATCTCTAACTACTTAGAGAAACTATCCCCCACCCCCCACCCCCCCCACCACCCCGGCCAGATTGTTTTTTCCTTTATCACTAGCTTTCACTTTCATCGAGTGACCTGCTCTCCAGTTTATTTAATAAACTCAAACAGAGGAAAATTCTATGAGTGATTCTGGCTGTTCCACCTGAGCTTTCTGCCTCTTACATGTCAGCTTCTTTGAAAGAATATGCCATTTTTGACCTGCAGCAGATTTTGTTGTTGTTGACATTGACTGAGATGCCATTAGCTTCAAGTCACCATGCAAAGCAGAGGTCTCACTGGTTTCAGTTTGTCAACTCTTACATGATTTTTACATAAGAAGTATGTGAGGTTAGATTCTGCTTAATCAAAATCTAAAGAGTCGTAATAGATCTGTGTTTCCAGCTGCAAGAATTCCAAACCAGGTTTAAAACTTTTGTCTTAGTCAGATGTAAGAATTCAGTTTGCTAGTGTGTTTCTTATTGTTACACTTGATGCAAATGAATCCTTAAACTCATTGGATTTGAACCATGTTTACTTATCTTTACCTCAGATGCTCTTTTCTTTTCACCTTTTCCAGCTCAAGACTATTTCTCCTGCAGGAATTTAGATTATTTACATGTGTGGTTCTTTAAGAATAGAGAACAAGGTCTTCTCTAGTGGCACAAGGTGTTAAGTCTCAGCACTATGAAGCTATTAGCTACCACTGCAGCATGAATTCGATCTCTGAATCTGTGGCCTGGGAGCTGACCCACTGGTGCAGCAGACCTCTCTTGGCTCAACCACTGCTCCCCTCAGCAGTATGTTTCAGTAGATCTGCCTGTTTTGCTCCCTACTCTGTCTCTGCTGAATCCTCTCACATCCTGCACCTCTGGGCTATACCCCAGCTCTTGTATGCATAAATAAATAAATCTTTAAAAACATGAAGAACAGGGTCCATGGTTTTGGGTATGGTGAGATAACATACATCTGAAGAGCTGAGAAACTGCATCCCTAAATTATTTACAGTGGTATAAATCAATGTTACCACAACCAAAATTGAAATTACATAAACTAAGGATTTGGCTTTGATCCACTACCCACTGAGCTATGTATCATCCTTTTAAAACTTGAATCCAGCAATTTTGTTAGTGAAATTGTTGACTATTTTTAATTTTGCTGGAAAACACATACAGCGGGACCATTTTAAACAAATGGGGATATATGGAAACCCTAGAAATAATAGAGAATGTAGAATACTATAACTTTGAGGAAATTCTTGTGGTTACTCTTCCACTGGGCAGTATTTGGGAATAAATTGTAGCCAGAGAGCCCCATAGCTACAGCAAAGAGAGTTAATATAAAAACTCTAAAAAGTAGAACCAAAGAAATATTATAAAGGCATTCTGTGACACAGGCATGAACTGCTTGAGACTGTAATAGCTCCCCAGACTATGTTGTTATAAGCTTGATAAAATAGGGTGAGGATTTTTGCCTCTGTTTTTATTTTTTTGTTTGTTTTTCTTTTTGTGCAAAGGCAGGGGGCAGATTATATTAAACATTACCAGACCCAAGCAACAAGCTATAGACTGCAGTTGTAGTTCTAGAACCAAAAGGAAGCCTTCATATGTGTTTAATACTAGCTTGCAGGGACAGGGATAGCCATTTCAACTGCACCCAATTTTATATATGAACAAATCTATATTTATATAGAGAATTCTTTATTTCATATATGGAAAATCTATGTGTGTATAGACCGGCTGCATTGTTAATAACTATTTGCAAATAATGATATAATTTTAAGCAATTCTGATATAATTTTTCAGAGAGGAGCTCTTTGTGATGATAATCCATTTTATTTATTATCTAATCTGCATTTCTACAATCTCAGTGCCCCCAACAAACACAGAAAATCACTCTCAAGACCGGCCATCTTAGAATTTAAAATGCACTGTTTAAAATAATGTTTTAAAGAAGAGTCCTTGGTGTCAATATGTATGCTATAATTATCCCAGAAAAGTTCCTGAGGGTTCCATGCTGCCTAAAGTTCTATTAATCTGAGTTAGGCTAAATTAAACATAAGCTAGTTCAGCTGTGTTTGTTTTTAATTTGCAAAGGAATTTAGTGTTCCCAAAAGTGAGGGTCTAGCAAACCAGGTTTCAATCAATCAGGAATATTTTTGGCATCTCTGCCAGTAGCATTAATGGGAAAGACCTGCTGTTATAACCCACAGGGTCTTCAGCAGGTCCTGAAATAAGAGAAAAGAAAATGTATAAGAGAACACAAAGCCTAAAGCTGGAGAGGTGGTAAATGAATATATGAAGTGTTTAGCTGAGAGGGTTCTAGAGTTGAAGGAGACTTCTATCAGAAAGGGAGGAGGCTTTAATGGCACACTGTTTTATACTCAGCCCATAATTGTATCCCTGTAATACAGAAACAGACTTTAAAATATCAAGTCATACTATAAAAACGGTTCAGTACACATTTCTGTCTTCCCTAACCTTAGTAGGCTGGCATCAGGTTTTCACTTCTGTGGTTTCTTCTGTTACTGAATGCTCTGTTTCTAAATATTAAACTTTTACTACCATCTTTGCTTATAAGTAACAGACTATCATGTCAGCCTATTATAGGAGATAACAATTTTCCTCACCACCTCACTCCTTAGGAGAGTTATAACTGAAATTTAGTCAAATAATCAGCACTTAGGTCTGTGCGATGTTGTAAGTGGAGGTCCCATTTGAGCCAAATAATACAATATCTATTTTTTCTTGTGCATACTACAGTTTTTCTGATAATTAATAATTATTTTTTGCACAATTCAAGTTTTACTTTTTTATTATTTACATATCTTTAATATACATTTTTAAATTTACATATATTTGACATCAATTGTAATCCCCATGTATTCCCCATCACCATAACACCAGTGCACCATATGTTTATTTAACATTCATTTGGTTTTTATTTATAGTGAATCTTACATAGTGCTCAGATTCATAGGTTAAATTCCTGTTATTTATATTTTCTAAATGGTCAAATACATGGTAGAATTTGTCAGTTCTATTTCTTTTCTATCAGCCTTACTCTTTTAGACCCTTTGTGAGTCTACATGGCCTTCTCCAGTCCTCCTGCATAGCTATTACATGGAGACTTCTCTTACTACTTACTTTTTTTGTTTGTTTACTAATATTTTTATTTTTATGTATTTTACATTTTTGTATACAGTATGCTTGTATGATTTCTCCCGTTAGGTGTAGTCCCAATAAAGTTCCCACCACCAGTTCACCTGTGAACTATCATGATAGTCCCTTGTGCTCTTCTCTCCCCTCTTTTGATCCCTTTTCTTCTCCTCCCTCACACAGATTGTCTCTGATTTATGGTTGCCTGCAATTTTTTTTAACTATTGTTATTTTTTTCCCTGATCCTTATTTGGTTCCCTTATATTCTCCCTATGAGTGAAACCATCCAATATTTTTCTTTTGACTTATTTCACTGAGCATATTCCCTTCTCATTCCATCCATCTTGCTGCAAATGGCATGAGTTTATCCCTTTTGATTGCTGAATAGTATTCCATTCTATATATATATATATATATATATATATATGTTACTTACTTTTGTTGGAGCTTTTTAAGTGTGGCCTCCCAGTATCTTTTTCTCTCTTTAAGTTTTGAGGTAGCACACCTTTCAGTAATTTCTTGAGAAATTTCATGAGTATGCTAAAAAACCAAAACAACAAAAATGTGAACATTATAATATTCTAAACTTTTTTATATTCTAAAAAATGATTTATTAAATCTTAGCTTGACTTTAAAGAACATTGCATGTTAAAAATATTTCCACTTCAAATTTATGAAGACATTTTCTAGGACATTGCAATGTTTATAAATTATGATACTACTCCAATTCCTGATGCTCATTCTAATACTGATACTCTTCCTAACATACCTGAAAACCTTTTATGACAACTAGAATAATGATAATCAATTATTGATTACTTACTCTAAAACACACTTTTTGGATGTTATATACCATTAACTAATAAATCAATCCTCACAATGACCTTAGGAGACAGATATTATCAACGCAACACCAGTTTTATAGATGAGGAAATAGTAGTAAAATGTCAAATGGAATATCCAGAAACATGCAGTGGCAAGTGGTAGAGATGGGTGTTGAATCCAGACAGTCTGACCCTAGACTATATGCCTAACAGTTGTTCTACCTGCCTCTCTTTCCAAGTGCTCTGAAATCAGTACAGTGGACATGGGAAATGTTGTTGCATAATAACTTATTTTTTTTTCTTATGTATTCTACTTGTAATCCTACACTCAGATTCTCTACTGAACTTTGTATACTTGAGACTAATGTCTGTCAGTGTTATTTTTTCCAAAACATAATTCTGAGTTTTATATCAGCATTTTAGGGGATGGAGAAATGGGTATTAGTCACCTGACTCTATCCACACTTTTGACCAGTATACTCAGTTTTGAGCTCCAAACCTACATCTTTTTTTGCTGGGTTTGTAGCCCCAAATTGAGTAATTTCTTGCATATATCTTCCCCTCTATACAATTATACCATAGCCTTTTCTTGGACCTTAAGACATTTCCACTTCTTTAAATGCTTTCTAATCTATGAAAAAAATTTAAATCATTACCCAAAGTATTTTTCCTCTATTTCCTTATTTTTTCCCCCTTGAGGATAGATTTATCAATTTAATTTTGCTCTTAGTCTTAGGTTAGAGGAATTTTTAGGAGAGAACAGGGATACATGTAAACAATTAACACATGATTTTAGAAATTTTATACTTTTTTAAAGCTGACAGGTAAAAATGACTAAGATTATCACAAAGGAAAGATGACTATAATTGGTGATATGTATACGTGGCTGTGTGGACTATGATTGAAATGGAGTAAATTTCCACTATCTTCTTTTCTTCTTCTTCTTTTTTAAAGATTTATTTTTTTATACACACAAGAACTGGGGTACAGGCCAGAGGTGTGGGGGGGGTGAGAGGATTCAGCAGAGACAGAGTGGGGAGTAGAACAAAGGCAGATGCAATGAGATACACTGCTGAGGGAAACAGTGGGCAAGACAGGAGAGTTCTGCTGTGCTATGTGGGTCAGCTCCCATGGTGCAGTGCTTAGCCCCTTGTGCCACCAGGGAGGTCCTCTTTCTTCTTTTCTTCATGTAAACTACTTAGTGAAGATGTCATAGGGGAATGGATTGGGATCTTTGTTCTGGGGATAATGAGTGATATAACCTGACAGAGGTGAAAATGTATTTAGTCAAAGGATAAGAAATGGACCCTCAGGAAGGCAAATTGCCACTAAATAAGATGATACATTTCATCAAAATGGATTAAGTGAGAGGAGAAGAACATTAAATGGGCTGAGAATCTTAATGACAATGGCTACTAGTTTGGCATATAAATTTGCATGATTTGATTAATCAAGGTTAGGAACAAACAACATATTTACCAAATTCATAGTCATCATTACTGATGTTATGTTGGTAGCAAGTTTTCTCAAATGTTACTCCTTTATCTCATATTCAAGCTGTATACCGATTTCTCTAAGGCATCCTTTATTCTTCCAATGTACAAATCTCTAATTCAAGGTGAAAGAATTTGCCAAGATTAAGAAAAAACAATATTGGAGAAGATAGGGACATTTTACAGAAAGATGTAGATGCATGGAATTATAACAAATTTAAGGAGCATTTAGATACTGC
Organism: Galemys pyrenaicus; assembly: GCA_019455555.1. Taxonomy (NCBI): domain Eukaryota; kingdom Metazoa; phylum Chordata; class Mammalia; order Eulipotyphla; family Talpidae; genus Galemys; species Galemys pyrenaicus. The sequence continues at coordinate 2,189,491 of JAGFMF010011828.1, forward strand.
AGATTGCAATTAAATTTCTTTAAACATCACTAATATTCCTTCTCTTCATTCCATGTTAGTTAATTAAATGACACAGAGTGAATAATGAAATATCTACTATTCTATTTTGATAATGGAATATATTTAAATTTTTGTGGTGGTAAAATTGATGCTGAAAAAAAATCCTGATAATATTTAAATCATGGAAATTTTCAAAAACAGTGTATAAATATTAAACACTCTAATATGTGTACTTTAATAGGAATTAGAAGGCAAGTTGTCTCCAATAGATATCCTCCAGCTTAGAAAGACAATATGTGAGAGAAGACATTGCTAGATTGTCAAATTTGGGGAAATTCCTGTTAGTGGATAAGAACAAAGATATAACGAATGTGATATAACCATGTGAATATTGACTCTCAGTGCTTGAGAACTTTGATTTCTCCAACTTTGTTCTATAGAGAAAAATCAACTTTTACCACTTAAAGAAGTAATTTACTTAAATCAACAGTTTCTTACTATTCTAAATACTCATTACCCTCAATTCAATTTTTACTCTCAAAAAATCTGAAGTATAACTACTTTATCCAATTTTATAGATGTGGAAACTGAGTCACAGAGAGATTAGCTAGTTTTCTCTAGGTCACACAACCATCAATGTTAAAACCAGGATTAACATCCACAGAGTATGGCCCAAAAAGAAAATGCATATGCATATGCATTTAATATTACGTTTCCTCTAATAAATGGAACAAACACCCAGGGATAGAAGGAGATAGAGTCAGTTAATGACATACCAAGACTAAACTCAGATTTCTTAGTCATAATTAATTATATAAATATAGATTGATAGTCAAGGGGATTACTCAGGACTGGTGATTCTTTTTTTGGCACTAGCTTTTCCTGTTAGTGTTACTTCTTATCTTTCAGTAATAGTATTGGTCACCCTTAGGTAAAACATAACTTGGAGTTAGATATATATATGATGTATGATTAAATAAAGATATCTATCATCATCATCATTATCATTTTCTAATACTTCTGGTCTTCTCAATGTCAGACAATATGCTACTTATAGTTTCTCATCTGATTCTTTACAACATTCCTATATTGCAGATATTAGTATATATGTTTATTTATGTGAAAATTTGAGAAATTTAGAAACTTAGGCTAGGCTACAAAGCATATTGATTACAGTGTTATGGGGGAGGAGAAAAAAGTGGAGAGGGGACCCATGTTATATAACAAAGGGATATGGGTGCCCTGGGGTGGGAGGGTGAGGTAATGCACATCGGAGTCTGTGTGAGCCTATTTCTCTGACTCATATATAGAAATGGCAACCAATGTTACCTTAAATAAATTTAAAATAAATAAAAATTTAAAACAAAAAAATGGAAACAATTGTAATGTTATCCATAAAATTCTGTTCTTTCAAACTTCTTTTTGTCACTATAAGCCTTGATTCTTTTTGTAAACATGACATGACTTTTGAAAATTCACTTTGATTTAAAATACATATCCATTCTGTTAATTAAGACAATGTACTTCCATTTGTGGGGTATTAATTTGACCTTTCTAAATGGAATTACTATTTAAAAAAAAAAAAACTTGTCAATACAAAGCAAAACAATGACATTCCCCTGTGTGATATGCATTATTGGGTGCACATTATCATTTCTGAGTTGCTATGCATATTTCCTCCTTATTAAAAAATGTATGCACAGCTAATGTTTACTCAAGAGATGAATTATTTTGCGAGTGAAAAATTATAATTGTTATAGTCAGTCACATTTCAACCTTACATCACCAAAAGGGAGTCTTTTGCTAGAAATGCTTTAGCAACATTTTTTTTAAAGCTCTCCAGCAAGCTTTAATGATTGTAAAATATTTAGGTATTTTTTAAATGTTGGAGACCAAACAGAATAATGCATGAAAGCAATAAATAAGTAAGTAGACAAATCGCATCTAAAGACCGACGGATAGTGGGGCTTTTACAAAAGGATTGACCACAGAGGTTTTAAAATCCGTTTAATAGTTTTTATTTGTGGTGGAGAGATTCTTAAACAGGTGAACCTCACTGCCCTCGGAATAGTAGAGAGGAAGCAGTGATGAAGGGTATTAGCAAACCGGTGAGACATGGTGACCACAATTTAAAATATTGAATTTTCTGGAAAGAAGACGCAGTCAAACTACTCACTCTCTGGCTACCCACCAAAACCCAATTTACCCGGAGGCACACCTTACCCCAGGGAAAACGTGTTCTTCAGACAATCGGGTGAGTTTTACCTAATCGCTGTCTGTATCCTGGAGACCATTCCTAAAGGGGCTCTCTCAGAGCACTCTGAAAGGGATTTTATGAACCTACGCACCGAGATCGGTGTGAGTGGGGTCACATTGACGCGATGCTCTTTGGCGGTAGACATGCCCAACCCTGTTGAATGAAGAGTTTACAGGAAGGAATCCTTTAGCTATTGAATTCCTTTCTTTCCTTATTCTTGTGGTAATGCTTTTATATTTTTCAAACTGTTCACATTGGCATCTATATGAATGTCCGAGATTTTTCCAGTAAACAGTTTCTACTCTTCAATCACCTCAACTTAAACAAATTCCTAATATAGCTAATTTTGGACACACAATTTGCATGCATTATATGACAATCATGCTACCTAGTGTTCATATTGGTATGTTCATTGGACATGACATAGAGGAAGGAGCATTTAGTTCTACAGAGAATTAATCAGCATGTAATTCACAATATATCATCCAGTGTTAATTAGCAGTTCAACCATCTTCTTAGGCATGATCTGCTGATTTCAATATAAGTTTCTATTTTGGAGACCTAAGGGGGAAAAACTTGAAATGATAGTTCTTAAAAAAAAAAAAAAAATATGGAATCACAGTTCCAATTCTCCTGTGTGTTAACTGCTATGTATTTTCCTTATTTTTGTCCTTTCTTAAATAATTGTCATAGGCATTAATGCTGTCCCTTCCTAATAAAATAGCAGTGAAGCCACTACTAATTAATAGTGAAATGTTTATACATAAACATTTTTTAAGTTAGAGCCTTTTCTATTTTTTATTTATAATTCTTAGAGAAAACTAATATGATTGCTGGATAAATATAAGTAGCAGTTGGTTTACTGTTTTTTGATTTCTCGTGTTTTTATGTATGTATATTTGGGTGCCATATAGTTATTTGAAGCAAAGAAGTTCATTGAGAAATCTGGCAGTCATCAATGAGAAATAAATTCTGATTTTTTTTAGTTTCAAGTTAATGCGATGATTGTGTATCTGAAAAAATTGCTTATTTAATATATATACAGAAATAAAATAGGTCATTTGAACCTTTTCTACAGAAGGAAAAGAACATTCATCACACTTATAGCTACTCACATAATATATAATAGCGTGAGACTATTACTGAAATAGCGTAAGGCTGATTTACTGAAATCCTTTAACTTGTCTCTGAAATGCACAATTCAACTTATATGTATATGGGTATGTCAGAAATTCAGAACCCTTAAAAAATAGAAGCAATCGCATTTCTATCTGCTTAAGAACTTCCAGTGTGCCAGCTAGACCGGCTAAGTCAGTATTTCTGGTGCCCTCATTAGTCTCCTTCTTCAGGTTCAGACCTGGTCCATCGATAATGGAACCAATCCTTGTCTCTCCTGACTATCACTCTGGCTCACCGATTTCACAGACTGAATTAAGATCAAGAAAGTAAAATTATAGGGGGCTTCCCTGGTGGCACAGGGGTTAAAGTCTCAGTGTTCCTTAGCCATCACCAGTCACTGCAGTGTGAACACACAACAGACCTCTCCTGTCTCACCCCCTGCTACCTTCAGCAGTGGCTATCAGTAGATCTACCTGTTTTTCTCCCCACTCTCTGGTGAATCCTCAAATCCCCTGTACCTTTGACTTACACCCCAGTGTTTGTATGCGTACATTAAAAATAAATCTTTTTAAAAAGTAAAAATACCCTATTTTTAAAAGACTCATGGATTTTTAATTCATAATCATAATGAGAAGAGGCTGGTTATTAAATTACCCTCTTCACCATAAATAGCAACCTATACTTAAACAGCTCACAAATATTTCATGCATATTATCTCATTTGAGTCTCACAGAAGCTCAGCTGTTATAATGACTGTCATTTTACAAATGAAGAACCAGAGAAATTCAATAACTTCCCAAGCTAGTAAAGACAGATAGAAGGCGATGAAATCAAGAATGGTTTTTGGTATTTGATTTCTTCAGCAAGTTCTTTTCCTACTTTCTCACACTTCAGGATAGCGATCTCAAACTTCGTTTTTTACTGGCTCCCAGTTGGAGGTTGGAGAACTTGAGAGATAATAAGCGATAGAAAAGGTGAGAAAATGAAGAGCAAGAAGCAGATGATCGGAAATGAATTTAAGATCAAATTTTCAATCACATGACATTCCATCATTCCAGGGAGCAGAAGAGGTTGTTCCTTTTCAAAACCATTTCTCACATCACTCTCACCGCACAGCTTCAGGAGAGTGTGGGCACCTGGCTGCAGACTGAGTTTACAGTCAGTTCCATAAAGAGTGTGCTCTCATTAAACACTTTTAAAAAATTAAAATATTTCTACCATCATTTCAGAATTTGAATAGAAATGGACTCCTCACTTTTCTAAGTCTCAATTTTCATTCTAAATATCTTGACCTACTAAAATTTTGAACCCTTATTATCTATATTGTCTATTTAAATATATACTTTTTTAAAAGGGCCTGAAAAATATGAAAAGTGCAATATTTGAATATGAATCTTTGCATTTTGAGTCAGTTAAGAACTTGAGATAAATGAATTACAATTCTTTATACATCTAGCTTTATATTTTTAAAATTGATGCATAAGAACAGAATAAAAACTCAGAGTACAGACTATGGTCTCTTTGCCTTGGTCTATTTTAAAGATTAAGTGAGTTAGTATGCTTGCAAATAGTTAATACACACTGGATATTGCTTTTGCTGCCAGATATTCAAAGAGATAGATAAGTGCTTAGTATCTTAAATAATCTCTTAGAATAATGATGTTCTGGGTAAGATACACTTCTCCCTATTGCTTTATTAATTAATATGGTATCATCAGAGCTTCCGTACTTTCATATAATGTTTGGGTCCATTTTACCATAGATGTGTATATTTATATTTTTGTATCTATGTATAACATGGTAAAGTCCAAATTATTTCCATAATATTGCCTAATATCCTTGAAAATAAAGAGAATAGAATTTCATCAGTTTGCTAATACATCTGGTTACACACTCTCTAATTATTGGTTTGACATTTAAGATTTTTACTTGATGATTGAATGAATTACCCCAAAGTAAGCATTTTTGGAAATTGCTCTTCAGGCTCTTAAAGTAAAAGTTTTTATGAATGAATTGAAATAGTCATTTAGCTTTAGGTATTCCTGGTTTATTTTTAGGTAGGATAATATATTGGAAAAATCTGACTCAACATCAACTCTTAATAGAAGGTTTTGTGTTCTTTTTTAACCCTAATAAGATACTTTAAATGTGTTTATAAAGAAAGGATTTTTCCCCCTGCTTCTAATTTTATTTCTATTATAGCTTTTAATTTGGCCTCTCACCTTGAACAGTTACACAGGGAGTTTTATGAAGAGCTGTGATGTACTGAAAATAGCTACCTGGCTGTCAAAGTTATCACTTCAATTGCAGAAGCTAAGCCCAATCTTACAGAGGAGGTCCTTTCATATCCTCTCCCTACTCCTTTCCCTTGAGGAATTCATTCTAAAAATATTTGGCAATTATTTCTTTTTTTCAGCTCAAAATTATCCTAGTTTGGTCCTTGGAGTAGAGAAAACTTGCTACTGGACAAATGGTTATAAAATCTTAACACAAGAGCTGAAATAATTTAATCTGATTCATTGTATCCAGATCAAACATCGTACACATAGGAAAAATTAGAGATGAAAGTTTTTATCTATCTTCTTCCCTGCCTATTGTCTTTGGTAATTTCAACCAAATTTTCATTCATTTCAGGTTCAAAGTTGTAGTGATTGCTATTTCTTGCATACTAGTAGAATAATGGAGTTTATTGAAGTAGCTGAGAAGTCAGCATGAATCACAGAATTAAACTAGTTTGATGGCCATGATAGGGAGAATGGTGTTAACAAGGAAAACATTCTTAAAACTCTTCAGTGATTTCTGAGTGTGTTGCTCTACAAAGTTGAAAACAATATTTATATTGGGTGTCAAGGGAAAGTAGAGTGTATTATTCGATAGGGACAAGCAAAAGTGATCTTACTCTGCTATGGATATCCAAAGGAGGCAAACTTCAGCACTGAGGTAGCCTGAGGACTTTCTCCTTAGAGTCCTCAAAGAATTCAATCATGCCTTTACTGAGATAATGAGTATTTAGAGAAATATTTCTTTGATTTTGCATTGTTAGAGTTATATTTTAAAAAGACTTGTTAAAATTATGAACTTGTTCTTTTTTAAGTGACAGTGTTTTTCTTTCATTCAATCTGTACATTTAACATACTTTGCTTAAGTAACATGTGGTGAGAACTTGGTTAGGTTATTATGGGAACAGCACAAAATAAAAGACACTGCTCTCAAGGTATTTATCTATGAGATTATTAACTTGCAAGCAAGATATAGTTGGTGATTACTTTCATGCTTCTGTTTCATGTTAGACAATTATGGGATAGCATATAAAGTCAAGAAAATTGACACAAATTTAGATTCTGGGAAGGTACAACTCTCTGCAGGTAATCCAAATGAGGGATTTGAGTTATCATGGAAATGTCTCTTTCATTCCAATTTTAAAATACAAATAGACTAGCTACTTTAAAAAAAAACCTATTAGTACATTTTATTGTGGTAAAATATACATACTATGAAATTTGCTACTTTAACCATTTTAAAAGTTACACTTTAGTGTGACTCAGTATTCCCAAAACCCTACAACCATCACCACTATTTATTTCTAGACATTGTCTTACCCTACACCCATTAAGATGTCTTTCCCCATTCTCCTTTGCTCCTAACCACTGGCTATCATTAATGGAGTTTATGTTTTTATGGCTTTGTCTATACTGGATATTTTATATAAATATGTGTCCCTTTGTGTCTGGCTTCTTTCTCTTAGCATAATGCCTAGAGGTTTGCTTATGTAGTAGCATGTAATAGTATTTCTTTCTTTCTTATGGATGAATATTATCTCATTGCATGGTTATGCTATACATGCCTTATGCATTCTAAAGTTGATGAGTAAAGTTTTCTCAAGTCAAATGTGAATATATTTGCTTACTTCAAGTGGTATGCAAATAATCAGAATGCTTTTGACATGGGAATGTTCTCTTGTATTTTGGGTCTTTATATCTGCTTCTAATGCTTTGTATTTAAGGTTGCATAGGAAATGTAGACCTGGTTTCTGTGTCTCCCCCCTAGAGGGTCCTAAGATACTTAATTAATGGGTTCTTGAAAGGTATTTTGTACACAATTAAAATTTAACTACAATGAAAAAGTTACTTATTTCTCATCAAATCCCTGATTTGTTTATTTCCTTCACAGCATTAGAAAACAAAATGGAAGGCACTGCATTATTTCATATTTTTTTTTTAATGCATATAAGAACTGGAGTATAGGCCAGAGGTGAGGGTGAGAAAATTCACCAGAGACAGAGAGGGGAGCAAACAGGCTGATCTACTGATATACACTACTGAGGGGAGCAAGGGCGAGGCAGAAATGGTCTGCTGTGCAACGTGGGTCCCCTCCCTAGCTAGGGATCCAACTTGCGCTGCAATGGCTGTGGAAGCACCACAGTGCTGTGCTCAACCCCTTGCACCACCAGGGAGGCCCCTATGTTTCATAATTTTAAAATATCCTGAAGTGAAATTTGAAATCATTGTTTTGATTCTGAAGATTCCACAGTGCACGGAAATAAAGTTGGCAGCTTCAGATATGAAGTAGTAATTTACCCCTAGCCTTGTACATTACATGTTTTGAAAATGAGGGTCAAAGCTCTGAGGTTGCCCCGTCCTCTTTCAGAAAACCGCGAGGTGATCTTTAACTCCACTTGAGCAGCCACTGGAGGCAAGCGGATGAGACCTCAGCTTAATGTCTCAGCTGAAGGGCAGATGGGCAGAGCCATTATTAATACCCGACAAGCTGAGAACTCTGCCTCTATTCAGTTAAAACCTCAGCGACGGGCAGTGGCAGTTTATAATTTATAAGGATGGAAATGGATCAAGAGGGTCTTTTTTTTTTTTTTTTTTTTTTCTGGGAGGAGGAAAATAAAGTCATAATGCATTTTCAACTGATGCTTAGTCGTGCTCAAGTGACCTCCAGGGTATTCCATTAATGAGGACCAGGGATGACATGAGGCTGATATGAGGCGTAAAATGTTGAATGAACAAGGTTTTCCTTTCTTTAAACTTGAAAAAGCACATAGTCTTCTTTTAGCATATTTGACAAACATATACTTAAAATTAAACTGTTACAGAGCCATAATACTACAGGAAACCATATGGTAAACTGTCTATCTTGGTGATTACAAACCCTCATTTTATATCACCCTAGGGATAGCATAAAAAATTTGAAAATTATTTTTAATTAAAAATACATAGCAATTTCAATACAACAAAATCTCTATAGACCAGAATTCCCGTTAAAATACATACACCTTAACCTGTGTCTAGATAGGCTTGGCACCAAAAAGGCTTCATATTAGATGTATTTATCTGTGGAAACAGTTTGAAGACTTGGCACTGGAGTCAGTATTAAATCATTTATTCACATGCTCTTTAAGACTGAGATGGTTATGAAATCAAGAAGCAGACATTGCTGAAATTATTTAGGGTTGCTGAGTCAGGAATTATATTGTCCTATATTTAATTTTATAACTTAGTTTTTAAATAATTTTTTATGCCTCCTTCCTTCATGATATCAGAATCCAGGAAGGTGGATGAAAACTGTGAATCACATCAATCATAATGTATATATGTGTGAGTATCCTGTTAAAACCACAATACCAGAATTCCATTCTCCCTTTTTATTTTTTTTCATTCTCCCTTTTTAACAGTAACAACTGAGAGACTCTCAGAGACATTCTTCCTATTCTCAAATCAATTTTAATTTCACATATACTTCTAAGTTATTGAAAAAATAGATAAATTTTGATTGGCCTGATCTATCACTAAAGTACACAAACAAAATAAAGTCCAATAGTTTAAGTGACCTGTAAAAATCACCAAAAATTGAAGGAAACTAAAAATTATCTGTGCTACAGTAGCAAACTCAGAGGCCAAAATTACCCATATTATATTGATGAGAGAATGAAGAAACAGTCCTTTTAAGTATATTTTTCAACTTAACCTGTATTGGAAGAGAAAGAGAAAATAACCCACACCTTTATAACCATGGCTGTTCATATATGCTTACCATATACCACACACATACACACATATATGTATATCCATATATACATATATATACACATATCCATATATACATATATACATATATGTGTGTGGTATATATGCCATCACTCTGTGTGTGTGTGTTTGTATAGGAAGAGGTAATGGAGATAGATGGGGTATGGACATGTAAAGAAACAAGAGGAATAAATAAATATAGAGACAAGATAGAAATACAGAGATTACAATGCAGAACAAAGATAGAAATATAGACATTGCAGGCCTCCCTGGTGGCGCAAGGGGTTAAGCACCGCACTATGAAGCAGCTGCAGCCACTGCAGCATGAATTCCACCCCTGGCCAGGGAGGTGATTGATCCACATAGTGTAGCAGACATCTCCTGTCCTGCCTGCTGCTCCCCACAGCAGTGTGTTTCATTCAGTCTGCCTTTTCTGCTCCCCACTCTGTCTCTGGTGAATCCTCTCACCCCTGCACCTCTGGCCTGTATCCCAGTCCTTGTATGCATAAATAAATAAATCTTTAAAAAAAAAGAAATATAGACATTACAATGAAGAACAAGGAAGGGAATGTTCATTCATTTTTACCTAGAGTTGAATAGGTAATGAAGCATAGGGATGAAGAATGATAGTGGGTATTGACAATTGACAATTGAAAACAGAAATTAAATAAGCAAGCAAAGAAAGTATAGGTGAAAGTGGACACACAAAGGAGAAAAAGAGCTTTAAAACTTTAATAGAAATAATAAGATGAAAGAGGAACTTATAGGGAATATTTTTAAAGTTTATTAAAATACCGGAAAATGAAAATTTTAGAATTTTCTATTTGCTCTAGAAAGATTTGGATGAATGCTCAGTTATGGGATACAGTCTTATGAAAATTTATGTAAATTTCTGATTGACTTTTCCAAGCATACTTTTGGAATAATACCCTGGAATCAGTAACATATTTTAGGAAATATATTGTTTTAGTCCCTTTGTTAATTCTGTAGTACTAACTCTTTAATCATCAGAGAGATAGAATAATGTGGCATACAAGTTAAAAATACACATGCTCTAAACCTATTGGATCAGCACACAGATTTTTTTTCAGATGACTGTTTGGTTATTCCATAAAAATTTAATTAGCATTTTAGAGTCAGCACATGTTTCTTGCATTAAATAACTCATTCAAAATACTGGCAAAAACCACGGATAGAAATTGGAGCAAGATATACCGTCTTTGAAATGCAGCTATCATGTTGAATGATATGAAAGATAGAGAATGTCCCTTGATACATTAGTATTTGTTTTTATTTATATACAAGTATTATAGCAGCAGAACAAGCTCTTAGATCAATTTTTCTGTCTAGTGTTAGGGTAATACACAATTTCTATTTCAGTATCTTTTTCCAATGACAGAATTTTCATTTTTACAAAGTTATAGAAAAAACTTAGTTAGACTCCATGGGTTATTAACTATTGTGGAAATGAGTCATGTTGCATTAGGGGGAAAAGTCCCAATCTTGGAATTTAACTGGCATGAGTAAAGTGGTAAGTAAATGAGATTGTCTATATTTTGATTTGTAGTATGACTTTCTTTTTTAAGTATTCCCATGCATTGTATTCTGTTTTGTGTAAACAAGCATGCTATTGAAAATAGAAATGCTAAAAATTGACCTAGAAAAATTATAACAGACTTAGTGGAAATTAAGTAAGGCATTCCTTTTAAACAGTTTTAAACAAGTCAAGATGCCATATAACACTCTTCATATTGAAAATCTGAAGGCTGAGATGATGAATAATCAGAATGGAGTAAAACGGATTTCTGTTGAAATGTTCCAAAAGCTGCTGAATTTTATGAACTAACATTGTGATGTCTACCTGCTGTGATGTTTTGTATTTTATAGTTTTTCCTTTTTAGGTTAGGTTTAGCTATGCAGAGATGTTTTAAGGTAAAAACGAAACAGGAACATTATACTCTGTAGGCCATTATAGGGATCAACCACACACTTAGCTAAGCGATGTCACTGATTTTCTGTCTTATCAGATGTTATGGGCAGTAGCTAGGACTGTATTTGTAAATACCACTGGATCTACTCCTTAGTTTCTTCAAACTAAGAAGATCAGAAGCAAGTAAGAAGAAATAAGATAAAAAGATCAAATGAAAAGTATCTGTTTTTTTTATATCACTGCATTATCTAGAAAGATCATGAAAGATAGACTTGGGTTCTTAAAAGGGAATCAAATTCTGATACATGCTATAACATGAATGAACCTTGTAAACACATGTCAAATGACGTCATACACAAAATTTTCCTAGAATAGTCAAATTAATAGAAAATAGAATAATGGGCAAAAGGTATAATAGTTATTGTTTATTGGGCATAGAATTTCACTATGAGATAATGAAAAAATTCAGGAGATGCACAGTGGTGATTCACAACAGTTTGAATTTACTGAGTACTATTGCAATATTGTACTGTATATTCAAACATTTTAAAATGGTAAATTTTATTTTGAGTGTATTTTATTACAAATATAAATAAAATAACATATTGTACCATATTTCTTTAGATCAGAATTCTAGGTTGAGGGGCTTATATGGCAGAAATAATGGTGTCAACTGAAACTGACCTAATTGGGTACATTCTGTAAGCTCATTTGTTTTTGGAAGAATTCAGTTTCTTGTAGTTATTAATCTGAGTATGCCATTATCTCATAGGTGATCAGGTGGAAGCAATTCTGAGCTCTTGTAAATTGTTCACGCTTCCCTAGCATGTGACCCCCTCAAAACATTGCCCTTTCCTTCTTCCAGGCTAGCAGGGGAGCATCTGCTTCTGCTTTTTTTTCTCCTTTAAAGGTTTACCTGAATGAGTCAGGCCCATTCATGATAGCCTTCCTTTTGATTAACTCAAATTCAACTAATCAGAGAACTTAATTACAACCGCATACCCTTTGCCATAAAACATAATTTAATCTTGTGAATTATATCTCATAATACAATGTTCTGGCCACACTCAAGGGAAGATGTTATCCACAGTATGTACCAGAGGAACTGGCATCTTGATAGCTATTTTGGAATTTTGTCTACTATGCTTATCATATACACTGTTACAAGAGAGTGATCCACTTTTAATCCTTCAATTCACAAATAAAAACATAGCACATAAGTATGCCTATACAGTATAGCAAAAGATACTGTATAAGGGACAACTCTAAAGAGATTCAAGACATAGAAACAAGCAAGAAAATAAAGGGTCTTAACAAATCACACTATACAAGACAGTTCAAGTAGACATCATCGGGATTTAACATCATCAATAAGTTAGAGCATGGGGATAGTTGCTGAATTTTGCACAGTGGTAACAGAAAATACACCTTCTTTGGAATATTAAAAAAATGATAATTAGGTCACCATGGATACATGAGTAAGTTCTACAAATTATAAATATTTTAAATATTTTCTGATCATCAAAATGATCAGCAACAAAATAGAAATTACTACAATAATAAAAGACCTTTCAACTGAAAAAACTTTTTAAAGTCTCTTAAATAAAACTGGATTGAAACAAGAGACAGAAAATAGAAAATTTTAAATTCAAATAAAATATTTTAATTTCAAAATGCCTAAAAATGATGAGAAGATGCATATCATCACTTATGCAATTAAATCACTGATCAAAGGAAAAATAATAGCCTTAAACACTCATGTTTTTCAAATGAAACATTGAAAGCAATAAAATAATTTCCTAAACAAAATGGTAGAAAGGATCTAGTTTTTCATTTTTTATTGCTGAGTAGTATTCCATCGTGTATATGTACCACAGCTTCCCGATCCACTCATCTGTTTTTGGGCATTTAGGTTGTTT
>JAGFMF010011828.1:2208762-2226210 GCA_019455555.1 Galemys pyrenaicus
CTCTGTGGTGAATCCTCTCACCCCCCCACACCTCTGGCCTGTGCCCCAGTGCTTGTATGCATAAATAAATAAATCTTTAAAAAAAAAAAAAAGAAAATTGTAAGAAACAGAGTTCTCTGCATGCCACAGATCATGAGATACTCCCTGAACTTAAGTTTTCTACCACTCCTTTTGACCAGTTTCTGTGGGCATATAGAAACTAGTGATAATCAAGATTGCTGCATACACCAATGGAGTACTGACATATCTATATATATGAAATTAGAAATTGTCATACTAGTTCAATATTGGTATACCATCAAATGCATGTTATTTTTACTAGTTTATTTTCTAGCATTTTACAAAAATATTGGAATGCACTGGATTGGAGACTAAAACAAAAATTCTTCATCAAAGACGAGTTGAAAAACTCCATCTCAGGCTCATATTTGCATTCGGGGTAAACTGGAGAATGCTTGCTGCGTGTAAGCCACTGATAATTTGCGGAAATACAGTGAAGGGTCTGAAGGAGGAAAACTGAATTGTTAAATTTCACAAATCCTCCCCCCAAAGCATTACTTGAAATTAGATGTATAAAACCCTTAAGATCAAGCTAAAATGAAAAAGGATAGAAACATGTGAATAGAAATATTTGATATACCTGGAGAGAGATATCCAGGTGGATGAACAATGGGAATTGTTAGAACACAAAGGGACAAAGGCAGGAGAAATTAGACACTATAAAGAGCAGAGTAAGCAAAACAAAAACAAAAACAAAAAACACAAATAATGTGGTTTAGGATTAAGGGACAGCTGAGTGACAGTGGTTTCCCATGTTGGATTGCTTTTGACCTTACAGATACTTTCTTGGAGAGGATATTTAAAATCAAGAGTAGAAAGTACTGCACATTTTGTTAAAGAAGAAGAATATTATCATAAAATTTAATAATAGAAATATTCCCAGAATATAGAAATTAAGTCACCTTATCAAAGTATAATGAATGATATTAGCCAGCTGTTCAATTCACCAACCCATAAAAACTGAATAGATTTGGGATTTCTGAAACAAAGGGTTTCAGGTGTATATAAAGGTATTTTAAATGAAAAAAAAAATCTAACAAAATTAATTATAATTTCCATAGCAGGGAATATTTGCATATAGAGATTATGAAAGGGAATTTTGAATAGGTATATGTATACTGTGTTAGATGGGTATGAAAAAAAGAAGGCACTGAGTCTGACAGTATCTGTTTATGCATGATGTAAATTCATTTGATTCTTCAAAGTTTAGTTGAACTGTTAACTTCATTGAGAAACCTTCCCATAATCTCCTAGCCGACTTTATGCCCTTTTTATATACCTCCATGTGGTCAGTTGTCTTGTTAAAATCATTTATATTATTTTAAAAATATGGGCTGTAAGCTGATTGCAAGCAGATAGATATTTTCTCCTTATCTTTGTAATTTCTGTTTCTAGGATGCAATAAATTCCTTGAGTTTGGTATTTGTTAGACACTTCACAATAGTATTCCATGCTATAGAGTTAGCGTGGCACTTGGATTTGGATAAATGAAAAATATAATGATGATGACAATGACAGATGACATATCGATCACTCTCTACGTGCTAGACACTGCATTCAGTATATTGAAGGTATCAGTTTATGTATTTGTGAGTGGATATACCTGGAGAGAGATATCCAGGTGGATGAACAATGGGAATTGTTAGAACACAAAGGGACAAAGGCAGGATAAATTAGACACTATAAAGAGCAGAGTAAGCAAAACAAAAACAAAAAACGCAAATAATGTGGTTTAGGATTAAGGGACATCTGAGTGACAGTGGTTTTACATGTTGCATACTACTTTATTTTATTTTATTTTTTTACCTACTAAGAGTCCTTTCAGTCATGAAAATGGAAAATGTCCTAGAATTTAAAACATACAGATAGGAAAGGGACACTTAGAATTCTAAGTATTTTCAGTCTCCATGTATGAAAGCAGACATAAAATTAGATTCTTCTTAGGACTTGGGGAATATTATAAAAATATTTGTCATGTTTAGAAAGTTTCAAACTTTCATTTGTGGCTGAATGAAAGGATATATTTCTGAGAGGAAATTCTTTTCACGTAAAGGGAAGACTGTGAATAGAAGTCACGTCTTGTGAAGAACAAATACCCTTACAATCCATAGGAAATCTACAAGTTCATGTCTGCCTCAAAGGTCACTTTGGATGATTTAACTTTACAGAATTGTTGAGATTATTTCATGTATTGTATCCTGTCTTAGATTAAAGGATGTGATACCCTGACATTATACAGGAAGGTAGATGTTAGGATTTTCTTACTTTTATTATAATGGCCAGAGGTAGTTAATTTACCCCTCTGGTCTTAGATTTCGATAGTCAGAATGAACTGGGGAGTAGAGAGGAAATCTCTTATCTGTATTCTTCTTGGGCTGTGGAGCAATGTAATCAATGTCAGACACATTAGTGGGAAGGAAAAATTAATTAAGCACTATGCAAAACCTACATGAATAAATTTTAGTGTAAACAGAACACAAATGTTAAGGAATTGCATAGGGGTCTGGAGTTTCAATGAGGAAAGAGTAACTTACATGAAAAAAATCAGATGTGCTCTAACTGTTTCCCCTCTCATAAATTTCTCCAGTAGAAAGGTGACTTCTGGAGGCAACCCTAAATCTGGGCAATGTTCCTAATCTTGATTCTTCTGGGAGGCTAAGGAATGACAATAGTGTATCTTGAAATTCTCAAATCTGAATTGAATTTAGCTTGAAATTATCCACATACCAAGGTAACATATGTTGGGGAGGCCTTCTGAATAACTTGGGAAGCTTATCGGAATATCTTGGGGAGACCTATCCTTCAATATCAGATGAGATTAGGCAGAAACAATCCCTACATGTTGCAACTAATACATTTGTTTGAAAAAGCCAAGGAGTCAGAAATTTGACAGCTGATATAGGCCTTATATATGAATGACAATTAAATAAAAAGTAGTTAATTATATAGTTAACATGAACTTTTTGTTCCAAATTTTTAAACAGATTATTTTTAGCTAACAATTCCTAAAACAGTCTGTATTTCCTTTGCCTCTACGTGGGAGGACAGTATTTTTTTCAGATAAAATAATACAGGCAGCATCACTATTAGAGATTCAAAAATCTCACACACGAAGAGGATGAAATGGGATACTAGAAAACTGAGTCTTTTTAATCATGCAGCCATTCCCCTGAGAAGACAGGATTTAGTTTATCATCACTTGTGAGGAGATTCTAGAAGGATCACATTATTTAGGTTAACTCAAGTGGCACTTTTCCAGTCAGGAGGTTGAGGTCAAGTCTGTCATTATTTTCTTCCACTCAGTACACCAGTATGTACTGTCTTCCAGATAAGACAGGTGGCATTTTAGGGGGTAACCCTGGGATATGCCTTGGATGTCGAAGGATAGGATTATGGGCAGTAATTATTAAGGAGATGAGGAGTAGAGTTGAAACGCTTTGAATAGGTAGTATCATCGATTTACCAACATCCGACAATGTATGTGTTGATGAAATAATAATAATGATGAAACAGCAATACTAGCTTCCTGTTTGGTGTTCTTCCTCTATAAAAGATACCTCTATTTTGTCACTAGGATTAACTCAAACTAACTCAGCCTTCATGCTTTTATTTATAATAGCTGCAGGACACAGTAAGTGTAGTGGAAATAATGTGGATTCTGATGGACATGATTGGGTTATCTATCTATCTGTATCTATATATAATACATATATATGTATATATATTACATATTATATATAAAATAGTTACATGTATAAAACTATATATTACATTCATTATATATATTATAATATATACACCTATATATAATAGATACAATATATAATACAATATATAATAGATACACCTATACCAACATGTATACACACAGACACACACACATTAAACCTGATTAGTGTTCCATCTTGTGTATATAGCATGTCTTCTTAATCCACTCATCTGTCTTTGGGCACTTTCATTTATTCCTATGTTCCCAACACTTGGCTTTGGCCATGGCGTGGCTACTGCAATTAGTGCTGCTATGAACACAGGAGAGCATATGCCCTTTTGTATTGGTGTTTTTGCATTTTTTAGGTAGGTAACTAGGAGTTGAATTGCTAGATCACAAGTGGATCCATTCTTAATATTTTGAGAAACCACCACACTGTTTTCCATGGAATCTGGACCAGCCTACACTCCTCCCAGCAGTGTGCAAAGTTTTCTTTTGCTCTACATCCTTGTCAACGCTTGCTTCCAGTCTTTCTGGTATGGGGCATTGTGAAGTGATATCTCATTGATTTGCATTTCCCTAATGGTAAATGATGATGAGCACTTTTTCATGTGCCTGTTGGCCCTCTGTGTGTCTTCTTTGGAGAAGTGCCTAGTTAGCTCTTCTGCCCATGGTTCTGAAACCTGGTTCCACTATTTTTAGCTTAGTACTTTGGCATTTAGTTTACTTCTTTGAATTTCAGTTTGCTTTCAAAAAACTTGGAATAAAAATGAATACCCATTATGGGACACCCTAGTGGTGCAGGGGTGACTTTAGTCTCAGTGCTATCAAGCTATTGTCAGTCACTGTAGCATGACTTAGATCCCAGGCAAGGGAGCTAATCTACATGGCACAGCAGACCTCTCCTGTCTTGCCTGCTGCTCCCCTCAGCAGTGTATGTCAGTAGATCTGCCTGTTCTGCTCCCCACTCTGTCTCTGGTGAATCCTCTTATCCCTGGCACCTCTGGCCTACAACCCAGTTCTCATATGCATAAACAAATAATAATAAATGCCCAGTATTCTTTTAGGGAATATTATGTGAGGAAATGAACATAAAGAATATAACATATTAACTGACTCAGAAGTTTTCTGAACCTTAGAGGTAATTGACACTGCATACATTATCTGCTTCAAAGATCTTTCTAAAAAAGTTCAACATCTTTAAAAGAAATATTTTATAGAATTCTAAGACTAATACATAAAACACATCCACTCACCATCTTTTCTGTGTGTCATCACTTGAATCTAGAACAGTATAGAAAAAAATATATTTAGCACTTAACATTTGAGGCCTATTAATGTTTCAAAGTTATCCTCAAATTCCATGGATACAAAGGTCACTTATTCTTCAGTTATGGGCCATTTGTCCTATAATACATTATTTTCATATCTATATTCAATTTAAATATTCTCTCGAGTGAGATTTAAAAAAAACTCTTGAAGATAATAATCTTCATGTATTCTTGCAAATCAAAATTATAAACTGTTATTTTATGAAAATATAAAAGCTATAATATAGCAATATACAATGTGGTTTTCTTTCATGCATGTTTAGTCATTAGTACTGCCATAGTCAGGGATTGTTTTTGAAGTCAAATCCAAATACAATGTCTGTCACTGGTGAAATACAGGGGAAGTATAAGTTTGCTATGAGAACTGAGGTTCACACACACAAACACACACCACAAACACATACCCCAGACACAAACTCACACCCCACTCAGCATAGTGTTTAGTATAGGATGGGTGTATACATACATGTGCATAATTTTATCGAATACACAAAAGTTTTTAGATGTTACTTGATATATCATTTAAACATCTGTAACAAGGAAGTAGAGGCAAAATGACAATTATTATATTTCCAAAGAGACATTAAGATTGTTTCCTACCTCTCTACAACATTCTGTCTAATTACATTGCTATCACTAAATGAGGATGAACATTTTAGTTCATATTCTGTGCCTCTGAGAATTTCTTGGTTTCAAAGGATCTCTTGGATCACATGTAATATAATAAGTATTAACTTCTTGCATGCAATACAAATTCTAGAGTTAAGAAGGAGGAAAATATGTAGGCTTAGCTGACAGAGAACATCCTATATGCCATTTTCCTTGTTCTATATGTTTTTGTTCTCTATTAATTTATTTAAGTATTCAGTAGTCTAAACAACCCTCTGAGTAAACTTTTATTAATGTGATTGTAATGTTACATATATAGAAGTGGATTTAAAACTTGGCCCAAATTATGCAGCATGGTAGTAACACAATCTGGACTCAAACCCAAGTGTCTGATGCCAGATATGTTGGTATTGGCAACCACTTTACCTACATTGTCTTTCCAGAAAAAACACATTTCTGTAGCAATTTACTCATACTAATATCAAAGCGTGCATCTCTAATTAAATTTACTGAACAGTGGATCTTCTCAAATAATTGAATTTGACTTTATTAATCTCTTTTTAATAATCTTCTTTAATCAAAAGTTAACACTTTTGGATAATTTTTTTAATGACTTTCATGATTTTCTTTTTTTGCAGAAACTATTCTCTGGAATGGAACATACCAGGTAACAACTTCATTCTTTCATTTGTTTTCAAAGAGAGAGAAACTCTTGTGCCTTGAAGCCTCAGGAAGGAAAGAGACAGATTCCCAAAGGCCATTTAACAGACTATGAGATACCCTCTGGCAAACTCACAACCTCTCAACCTCAAACATGCTTCTCCTTAAGTACCCTAGAGATCAGAGCAGGAGTGATTTGGGGTCTAGGAGGCAGATCAGTTAGGTTGTTCATTTTACACTGGAAGCATTTTATAGAGTTGAGCTGAATAATGAAATGAAGTTGTGAGCAGACAGCAGTCTCTGGACAATGGCTTTGATGCTAATGTTAATAATTTAAATGCTGTAAGGGACTGAGTCTGGCATTAAATAATACAGGCACTTTTTGGCCTACATCTTTTCTTCTTGTGATTTCTTATTTGTTAGGGAAAGACACATTTTTTTAGAAAAAAAAAAAAAAATGAACCTAGGAAACTGTAATGGATAGCATTATAAACATTTAACTGGGAAAGTGTTTGTGTTTTCTTTTTGTTATAAAATTGTTTCATGTGTAGCATTATATGATGCTGATGAATGCTGGAGTCATGTTGTGGATATTGAAGAATGCCATATTTTAATTCATTTCTTGACATCCTGCCTGATACATCTCGCTGCCTACAATATACATTGGATTTTCAATAGCTTATCTCAAAGGCAGCATAACCTAAAGAGAATTTATGCATCTTCTCCACTAAAAGATGCTACCTTTCCAATCTTGCCATTGGCATCACAAATACACCAATTCTTTCCCAAAATATAGTAAACTTTGATTCCTCTTTTTCTTTCCAATGTCATTTTCAATACACCAGCAAGTGATTTACACACACTGATTTTGAAAAGAATGCAGAAATATATTTTTAATTGGTTCATCATAAACACATTCCAGATAGTCAAAAGCTGTTGGAAAGGAGAAAAAAACAAATAAATTTAAAAAATTAACACAATAAAAAGAAAACAGGAAAGACTTGACATAGTATACAATCACCCAAGTATTCAGATATGAGAATTGTATCTAAGGACAGGTTTCTCCTAGGCATAAACTTATAATGGTCAAGAGCATGTTAAAACATGAAGTTGGCCTAAACATGAGCAAAAGTGGTCTGCTGTACAGATATTTTATGAGAGACAGAATGGAAGAGAAAGAAGAAGTCTGGTGAATTCTCAGGTCTAGTTACACTGGAGCTCAGATAGTATTTAGAGGCACAATAAATTAAATCACCCTGCAAGGAAGAGGAAAATAGCAAAAATCTAAGCAAGAACTTAGTCCTCACATTTGTACCCTGGGTAAAAAAAAAATGCAATTAAATCATGAGTTGGGAGGGGAATCCAACTGCAGGTATCAGGAAAGCATATGTGAAGAAAGCAGGGAAGTATATTTTGATTTTCAAGCAGATCACTCATGTTGATAGCCCTGATTCCATGGATACCAGACTGAAAGGCATCATAACCAGTTCTAGTTCTCACCTGTATTAGTGGATCATATTCTGAATATTGTTTATGGATTGGTTAGGATTGGTTCAGGCATGCAGGTAGGAGAGGGTAGCATGTGAGGGGATAGTCTGCAAATGAGGGTTTTCTTAACTGCACATGGGCATATTAGGAGGAAGGGAAATATGTCTCCTATTGCCATAAAACACGGCAAAACAAAACCCGTAAGACTACAGGAATTAATTTTAGAAATGATGCTTAACCCTAATATGTCTATACTGTTTTAAATTTTTGTTTATTTTCCAGCATCACCTTATATATTTTATCCTATATTAATTAACTCAAATACTAACTATTGGTACTGGAATAAGTCAGGTTCTTGGTGCTACTGGTCACAGAAAGCCAGTAAGCAAAGACGGGAATTGGATGTATAAGAAACACTTTATTCAGAAAGCTGGGCAGCTATCTTGGGCATATCACCCTGAAAAAATTGTTCTAACATCTTGAACTGGCCTTTTTATAATGATAAAAACAGTCATAAGCAACAGCCTGTCAGAATAGCCCATCACAGTTAATGCTTCTAGTATAAATGTTCAGCCCCAGAGCTTATGATTTACAATTGAAGAGCTGAACTAAACATGCTTTATGTATGCAAAAATATGTATAAAACCATACATGACAATTAAATCATTTAAGTTAGTGCCAACTGATATAATGCACATGGTAGAAGTTCAGTAGAAGTTTATTTGTCATTCCTATAAAGTTCCAAACTGGAATTTTTAATTGGTTCCTAGCACCAGCAAGATGATCACTTGAGAGAGAAGGCTGACATTGCTTTAAGTTAGTAATTGATATTTATGGGTTAGATAAAGCTAGATGCTTATATTTTATTTACTGTGTGCCAGACAGTTTACTAAGCATATTACAAGTTTAACTTACTTATTTCACCCAATGCCTTAGCAGGCAGGTAATATCATTATCAACTCATTTTGAAATTAAAAAACAGAACCATAGAGAAGCTATATTTGTTCACCAAGTTTGTGCTTTTCATGGCTGGGGTTTTTAATTCAAGCAATTTACCTACAAAGTCTATGTGCTCAACCATTAAGATAGCTTGCTTACCACAAATATATTTATTAGTCACTACAATTCCAATTCTAACATATAAACAAGTGATAAAAAAATTCCAAATGCAACCCAAAATCACATATTACCTTTTCCTCAGATTTATTGAAATTCTCTCTATTCAACAGCAAAGAAGGTAGGAAAAGCCAAATGGTCAAAGAGAAAGAAGAGCAAGAACAACAACAACAAAAATAGTGGTAATTAAAAGCAGTTATATTTGACTTTGCATTCAGTTTAATTTAAAGGAAGCGTAGATGCACTGGTTTGGTTATGCATCAAACATTCAATATCAGGTTAAAGGAAATGTAAGATAAAGTTTTATTCATGATTCAGTTTTGTTAAGCTCTTTTTTCTCTTAAAAGGGACATTTTAATGGTTTAGGATTTGCTGAGAGGTATCTAAAACTTTGAACAAAATGCAATCACAAAGAGGAAAAATGTCAATTACATGATTTGAACTAGTGAGAATTAAATTTTTTGATTTTGCTTCAGCAATTCCTTTCCTTTACCAACTTTTCTACTTTTCCTCTGAAAAGTACTTTTGCAATCTGTGGTTTGTTTGTATGCATTTATATACCTTCCATTGCTGAGACTCAATGAAAGTTTTCAACAGTAAATAGATGGTTATTAACATTCTTGACGATTTTTTTTCAGAAAAACCTTAGGGGAGACTTTGCTATTGTTTTTCATGGTCTTTAATGTGTATATCAAATCTGGCTTCTTCTGGAAGCTGCCCATCAAGCTTCTCAATTAGAGCAGCATTTGCCTGGAATTCTCTTCTGACTCTGACCTCAATTGAATCATTGATTTGAAGATAACAGAATTTTTGATTTGTCTTTTAATAGGAAGGAGATGGACTTCCAGGAATTATACTTACACATAATTGAGATGTGATTTTTAAAACAGCTATATTAAAAAAAAATGATCCTCCATATTTACTTACCCTGATTTGATTATTTCTAGGTAAAGTATATGCATATGCAAAACCTTTAGACATTTACCTATAATGATGTGTTGAGTCTTTCTATCCTATCTACACGAGGGATATTATGACTTTATTTTTAACTACTACTTTTGCAGAAGATAAATATTTTATTCAATAAATCATTTCTCTAAGGAATTAGCCAACATATATATAAACATTCTTCAGGCAGGATTTTGAAAACGCCTCTTCGTGCACCTTTGATTTAAGCTTTATTGCTTATTTGCTTAGTCTGATGGGACTAAGCCTTTTCTTTCATACTTCAAAGAGGGAAAAAGAGATTTTTTAGCTTCCTTGGGAAGAAAGGAGTTTTCCTTCACAATTGTGCAGATAGGGGTTTGTGAGGGACAGGACATTCTCTAAAGACTGTGAGCGAGATCCATCATAGCAATGTCAACCCCAGGCAGACAGCTGAAGCAGGCTAGTTGGGCACAAGTTTGAGAAACAAAGTTATGAAATGGTTACAGATAAGAGCCGGCAAGCAGAAAAAGAAGGGCTAATTTATATTGACATTTTAGGCTGTACAAATACTATAATAAGACCATCGTTCATTTATAACCATCAGGGAGGTGATGTCAGAGGAAAATTTTACTTAGGCTAATCATATTGTTTGTTTGGTGTTCTCTTAAGTAGAGAGAATGGAAAGGTTACTTGTGTTATGGTTAGGCTCACAGACCAGAGGAATTTGGATAGGAGGTTGATACTTTCGTCCCTCTGTTTATTTTCATTATTCAAAAAAATGCCTTTTAACTCTAGTAACTTGACATTATTTTCATATGTTCCATCAGGGTTTTTTTTTTCCTAATTTATGATTAAACATACATTGGTTCATTCAATCACTGCTTCAATTAATATTTATTGCATGCTCAGTATGTTTCTGCACTTCCAGGCACTGAAGATACAAAAAATAAAAACTGATTTAATCCTCTAGAAAGGAATGTACAATCTAATCAGAGAGAAATGTTCACGGTGAAGTCTGGTAAAGACCTGTGAGCATTTCAGTGAATCACTGTTTACTTCCAGACTGGCTGTATGAAAGGGCAATGAGCATTAGCTGAAGGTGGGTAAGTTGTCCTCTCCATCCAGATGCCGGACCTCCTGTTGGACAGATCCTAGTGCCACATCTGTGCCACTAAGGGATGGAGCAGAAATGCTCTACTGGATTCAAGAAGATCATGTCAACTCCATTGCTTACACATCCACTCGCCAGTTTTTCTGCTCTCCTGGGAGTTCCTGCCACTCTCCCAGAATTTATTGGGAAACAGGTACATAGAACAAACTGCTTTACGATACATCCTTAATATATAGACCAGTGTCTAATTCAGTTATTCTCTTTTCTTTGCCTCAGGACAGATGATGTCTATTCACTATAGCCATACCTATATTTATGTTCCTATATCTCCTGAACTTAAATTTAAAAATTAAAATCTAAATACCCTAGTTTTTGAAACCAGATTCTTTTTCTTCAGTTTCCTGAAGTGATAATTGCACTTGAGTAAATGATGGGAGGATGGGAGAACATGAAAAGATGAAAAAATAGTGATTACTACTTCAGAAAATTGTCTTATTATACAGTTCTATAGGATGGGAGGTGAGGGAAATAGGGAAGGGAGGTTGGAAATGCCCTAGTTGCTGATAGAAATTTCTCCATTTCTGCACCAGGTAGAGCAAGTGAAATAAAGGTATAAATAAAGCACCCTGAAATCATCTCAGTGGGGAATGTAGGGGCTGGGAAAAGAGAAGAGGTAACTCAGGAATGATTTCCCAGAGGAGATCACATTTAACTTTATTCCCCACTCTACTCATGAGGAAACTGAGACTAGAGACTGATTTCCTTAAGGAAGTTACTGTGCTTTTTCATCTCAATATAAATAATCTTTATACTTTTGGGACAACAGTGATATGTGAAGTTTTTTAGTTAAAACCCAGCATTTTTAAAAGTTCTGTCCATATGTTCTCCTAGACAAAAGTGTAGGGACTGTCTATGGCACAATATAGCAGAATAACATTAGTTCATCTGTGCCAGTCTAATTGTTTTCCCTTCAAATCTCCATTGGTTGTTTTGGAAAGAGGATCTTATTTAAATGCCACGCATTATTTATCCAAACAAAGATCACAACTCTGCCAAGCCGAAATGAAACTCTATTGTTTCCAAAAGCCCAAAATGAAAGCTTTCCGTGGGAAATTTCACTGTGTAATTACAGGTAATTTTATTATAATTTTGTTTAAATCATTTTGGTGTCAGATAATGTTTCAATATTTGCTAAAATCAGTTTGAATGCACTGGCAAAGCTGATGTCTCTGTGATGCATTTCCTTTTAAAATCAGTGTTTGCTTTTCACAGCTTATCTACAATAGTCACAGTCTTTATTTCACAAAGCCATTAAAGTAAAGACATTTCAAAGGAAGGCAGCTATAATAGCAGGAACCCAGATTTCATTATTAGCATAATTCACAATTAGTTTCCAGTTCCAAAATAATAAGACATTTTGCACTTTTTCCAGCATTTCTGCCTCTATAATAGAATGCATACCTAGCTCTGTTAGAGCAGTTACCAGCTTGCGTTGTGACTGTTTATTTACATCATTTTTTAACCCTTACTAAGCTGAGAGCTTCAGAAAGTTAAGAATCAAATAATATCCCTCTTTTAATCCCCCCAAGTTCCTTAAATGCTGCTGAAAACATTGTTGAGGCTCAAAACAGATATTTTTACATAAAATAAACAACACATACATAAGTAAAATTGTGCATTTGTACACTTGAATCTCTGATTTCCTGAGATATTTGTATAATCATCTAAATTTTAATTTTTGCTTATAGAAATTGACACAACAAAATTAAGTAAAATTTGAGTTGTTTCATGAAGAAAAAATCTTGTTTCTTATAAGAAAGTTATTTATATTTACTATGAATTCAATCTTCTAGGAAATTGAATTTATTTAGATCCTGTATATAGGTGAATTTCCTAGTGTTTATTAGATATATTTGAAAATCATGTTTTTAAATATAAGAACATCTTTGAAAAGTTTATTATAATGGCAACTTAAAAATAATCATCTGCTCCAATTTTTGACTCAATGAACTCTTTGAAATTTTACTATAATGTATATCTATAGCTATATCAACTACTATTGATAAATAAAAATGCTTCCTACCTAACTTCAGTGTAGTTTTTGAACTTAGCATATGAAGAAAATAAAAGGTAAATACATGTGTCTTTATGGAACATAAGGTTCTAAGTGAATAGAGTTTAATAGGTAAGGTTTGGGTAGAAGAGAACATAGGATTAGAAAAACTTCAGAGAGCAAAACTTTAATCTACTCCCCAGGGGAAGTAGAACAAGTAGTTTAACTTGGCCTTATAATTAATAAATTGTAGCGCCAGTAGGTGAGTAGAGGCAAGGTTAGATCTAAAGTCCATTCTCTTTATAGTCTGTTGGGTCTCACTATTCCCCTTCTCTACTATAATGGCCCTTAAAGTTAATTCAATTTTATGTATTATTCCTACAAGGTACAACTATCTCTCTTTGTGATAAGTGTCTGGCATTATTTTCCATACTTTCCTGTCTTAACATTGGGTTAGAAACTCCATAAGCATGATGCCCTAAAGACCTGCTGAAAATGATGCAAACAAGCTGGAAATGAAAAGTACTTAAACATCCCAGTAAAAGGAAACAAAATAACCACATATAGTCACAGATGTGTAACTGGACTCTGACTGCACCTGGTCTCTGCTCATCTATCAGAAGGAAGATCCCTCCAGGGCCCACCGACCCATTTTTCTCTCCTCTATTTCAGCTCTCCCAGTTACACATATACAAAAGTAACCATGCGCTATTAAAGGGGAATGTGTTATATGTACCACTCTACTGTTTATAGGCTGAAGGTATGTGGTGAGTGAAAAGGGTCCTTCCAATCTCAGTGAGAAATGTTATGAAGTTAAGAATCATAGGCACATACCTGCTAGCAAGTTATTGTTTGGAAAGCTAGCCCAGTACCAAAGACAAGTAGTGTTACCGAGCAAACTCAGGGGAAAAAGGGGTGGCGGTGCTTCTGAGCCCCTCACTTGCACACTGAAGAATACAGGTCAAGACCAAAAGCAAATTCACAGAAACAAGTAAATTAAGGATCTTGACTTAAAGTGATTTATTTGCATAAGAACTGAGCACAGGGAGAGCTGAGATAAAACATGTGAGAGGAAAACATGTGAGAGGATAAAACATGTGAGAGGGTTGGTTGGCCCTGGCAAGATGCCATCTGTTCTTCTGGTAGATGAGAACAGAAAAGGTGCAGTCCGAATCCAGCCATAAAGAGTGCATCCCCTGGGAGCTTGGTCTCCATAAAATCCATATGGGGCTCTGCTCCTGCCACCCGTTACCAAGCTCTGCTCCAGAAGTTTGGAGGTGGGGGCCAGAGAGCTCCACCTATGCCCCTGGGTTGGCTAAAAGTGTCTCTCATTGGCTTAGATAATTCCCCACTGTTCCTCTTTCCTCTTACAGTAGTTCTGATTTTCATCTCTAAAAAACTGGGATTAGCGAATTTTGGAAATCCCAACAAGTCTGGTAAACGACAAGAGAGCATTTCTCTTGCAAAACTGTTATCACCAATCCATTCCATCCTCTCCTCCATTTATGTAAGAAAAAACTTCCTTTTTTTTTCAGTTTTACTTTGTGATTTTCAAAGTGGGTGCACACACCTTGAATATTTTTACTAGTACTTACTAGGAAATAGATCTTATTTGAATTCTTATCAACTTAAAATTCAATAACCTGTTTTTTTGTTGCATTTTTATCTTGTTCTCTAATTGCATGTCACTTGTTACTGAATTGTTAACCTTGAGAATGGAGGACTTTGAATCTCAAAGTGATTTCTTATTTGGTTCTGGCTATAATAAAGTATTTTGAAATGATAAGCCCTCACACAATGCAACATTTCATTTCACGATCACCAAATATTTGAATAAAATAAGTATTTATTGAATGAATAGATACACTCTATAAAGTAGGTCTCTTGGTCTATCTATCAAAACAATCTTGTCTTCCAAACTATATTGTTAAATACATTCATATCTACTTTTTAAAAGCTGTTATGGACTAACTCTTTATGCCCTTGCCCCCACTCTTGCTCCCTAGGGAAAAATTCATATGTTGAAATCCTATTCCTCAATGTGATGGTACTAGAGGATGGAGAAATGGGATTAATGTCTATAAGCCAAACGAGAACTTGTCTCCTCTGTTCCACTGTCTGCATGTGAAGCTATAAAGAGAATAATTGATAGCCTGCAACCAGGAAGAGGGCCCTCACCAGAACGTGACTGTGTTGGCACTGTGATCTTGGACTTCAGCCTGCAGAACCATGAGAAATAAATCTCTATTATTTATAAGAGTTCCAGTTTAAGGTATTTTGTTATAGCAGTCCAAGTTGCCTGAGATAAAAACATTGTCATAAATGAAAAAAAGACTGTGCAAATCTCAGTACATTTCTGTCAGATCTTCTTATTATTTAGTACAAGTGTTTGTGGTCATCTGGAAGCTGAATAAATGATATTGTTGATCTGCCTGCCATCCCTTTTTGCTCCAGGCAAAATTTGCAATCTTGGAGGTATAGCTCACATGTGTCCTACAGTGTCAAGTCTTCACTGTCTTTCTCACAGCAGATTTTGTTTCATCTCTTCTTGACTTCATTGCACTTAGTTTCCATGAGAATTAAATTAATCTTGTTTGGCTGAGGGGTGCTGTCCCCAGCAATGAAAACTCTGGAGTCAAAAAAACTCTGAGTGCAAATTGCAGCTGTACTGGCTGTTACTTTACTTGCTACTTAATTTCTCTAAGCCTCAACTTTTCCCTGAACAAAAGGTAAGCCATATCTTCACCACTGAGTTATAGCAATGAAGCTAAAGTAATTTAATATAAATATCTTCTGCTACAGTGGCTGGCATGTCAGGAACACAGAATACATGTTATTTTCCACTGATTACATGTCTCAGTGATAGGGCTGAGATTTAACCCCTACACTACTGAACGCATGCATGTCTCTTTTACAGCTTATAAATGAATTCCTGCATAACGGGAAATGCTATTTCTTCATCTCTATAATCCCAGCATCTACCACTGTGTCCATAAATGCTCAATGGGTCTTAATTTCCTATAAAAAGAAAAGTTATGCCTGACTGATCACTTGGTAATGTTTCAGGAGGATCTAGAGTTTCTGTGATAGTGGTTATTTTTCTTAAAGGAATTTGAACTACTTTTCCATTTTATTATTTGGGTAAATGAGGCAGCAAGGGATTCACTTAACAATAGAACCTAATATCTCTGCTTGTTTTCTGCCCACAGGCATCTCTCCTTTGAATGGGCCCTTTAGAGGAATTCTATTGATAGTGAAGCCCATAAGCACAGCCACCCTGTCTTTCCCCTGTAGTAATCACTTTTCTAATACCAATTTACTTCCAATTAAAAGGACTGATGGGGCACATTTTCATCTTGGAAATACAAGCAAAATCGGGTCTCCGAGTCATTGTCAGCATTTTTAAAATAAATATTCTGCTCCTGAGGAGTGAGTGCTGCCCTGACAAAGTAGAAATAACAGTATTTATCTCATTAGAGGGGCCAGGCAATAACAGAGAGGAGATTCTCAAGGCACAGTCCCTTGGTTTTTTATCATGGCATTTTTGAAATAGAAGGAAACCTAAAGATTGTGTATCTTGGAGTTTTCATTTTTTTCTTTTAGATTTATTTATTTATGCACACAAGAGCTGAAGTATAGGCCAGAGGAGCGGGGATGGGAGGAGGGCGTGAAAGGATTCACCAGAGGCAGAGTGGGAAACAGAACAGGCAGGTAGACTGAAATACATGGCTGAGGGGAGCAATGAGAGACACAGGAGAGGTCTGCTGCACCATGTGGTTCAGCTCCCTGGCCAGGTGACTGAACTCAAGCTATAAGGGTGATAGCCTGAAACTTAACCCCTAAGCCAACAGGGAGGCCCTTGGAGTTCTCATTTTACACTAGTGAGCAAGGACTAGAGATTTTGCACAGACTTACCCAGAAATAGAAAACTGACAAGGGAGCACGGAGACAGAGGTATCTGGAGTCTCAGCCCATGTATTTGTCCACTGAAATTGTTTTGAGTTCTCTGACATGTTTAGTAAGGACTAAAATATGGCACTTCAGGAAATAGTAATATATTCTCACTGTTTAATCCATTTTCTTACAGAGTCCAATCTGTTTTAAAAATAATGTTACCTTTAAATTTTAGAAAGGAAATCCCTGGTATTAATATATGACTACAACTCTGCTTTTTTGAGGTGCTAATGCTATTTAAAAAAAAAAAAAAAACAGGGCCTCCCCTGGTGGCGCAGTGGGTTAAGCAACGCACTACGAAGCAAATCGCAGCCACTGAAGCACGAGTTCAATCCCTGCTGCCGGCCAGGGGGGGACCCACATGGCGTGGCAGACCTCTCCTGCTGTGCCCGCTGCTCCCCTCAGCAGTGTACTTCTGTTGATCTGCCTG